>JARQZK010001502.1:0-40000 GCA_030704885.1 Cynegetis impunctata | reverse complement strand
TGCAAGTCGAAACTTCAATCGAACAGGTGGTGGATTCAACAAAGGCAATTACAGAGGTAGTCAATCAGGGTTCAGAGGAAACAGGGGCACAAATAGAAGATTTATAGGTGGTAGTAGATTTAGTAATAGTTATCATAGTAATCAGGCAGAAATGCAAGAAATATTTCAGAATAATGAAGGTCATAGTAGTACTAATAATGATAGTCAGTCAAATGTCTGTTTTATGAGTGATTGTAATTCTGATTTTAGTAATGGTAAAGTAGATTCTACTATTCTTAAATTCTGCATTGATTAAGGCTGTACAGATCATATGGTAAATGATAAAAGCTATTTTTCTAGTTTATTGACGTTGAAGAATGCTATAAAAATTGCAGTTGCGAAAGAATCAAATTTTTTATTTGCAATAGTAGCAAGAGTAGGAAATTCTTAGCAAAGTAGGAAGCAAAGAGATAAAATGCACCATTAAGAATGTTTTTTATACTCCAAATTCAAGGAAAAACCTACTTTCTGTCAAAAAACTTGAAATGTCCAATATAAAGGTAGGTACTATTTGAAAATGGTCAGGCCAAATTACTTAATGAAACGAAATTTTGGGAATTGGTGAGAGAAAAAGTTTGTATGAAATTAGTTTCAGGTTATATTCATTAGAGTGCCACAATGTAGAATATGATTCTGATTATTCAAAATTGGCATAAGAGGTATGCTCATGTAGGTTTTAGTGGTTTGAAACAGATAATAAAAGGTAACATGGTCAAGGGAATTGATAGAAGTATAAAATTGCATGATGTTGATTTTTGCGAACCATGTGTAAAAGGAAAAATGACTCGGTATCCATTTGGTCTGCGTACTAAAAGTAAGAGGTTATTAGAAATAATACACACAGACCTGTGTGGCCCCATTACACCACAGGCAATCGATGGCAGTAAATATTTCTTAACATTTATAGATGATTTTTCGTATTTTACTGCAGTTTATATGTTGAAAAATAAGTCTGAAGTTTATGAAAGGTTCTTAGAATACATTAATATGGTAGAGTCAAAATTTACATGTAAGATTTCAAAACTCAGAAGTGATAATG
The DNA here is from genome assembly GCA_030704885.1 of Cynegetis impunctata. Lineage (NCBI taxonomy): Eukaryota > Metazoa > Arthropoda > Insecta > Coleoptera > Coccinellidae > Cynegetis > Cynegetis impunctata. The sequence goes on along the minus strand of JARQZK010001502.1, from coordinate 38,922 downwards.
GTGGTGAGTATGTTTCAAATGAAATAAAAAGGTTATGTTTAGAAAAGGGTATAATAATTGATTTCACAACAAGCGATAGTGAGAATTATAATGAAAGATCAAATGATATGAGAGAAAATAAACGAACAACAAAAATTCCTAAAAAATATGAAGATTACGAACTTTATATGGCATTCAATGCAATAGAATTTTTGGATGAGGTACCACAAAGTTTTTCTGAAATTAAAAACCGACCTGATAAAGTTTTTTTCTTATAAGAACTTAGAGAAGGAAAAGAAAGATAAGTATAAGGCAAGATTGGTAGTTAGAGGTTTTTTACAGGAAAATAATTATGAAAATGTTTATGCATCTGTGGCAAAAATGACAACCATTCGTTTACTTTTGATAATTGGAAATCAGTTGCAATTCTATTTCATACAATTAGATTTTAAAAATGCGTTCTTAAATGGTATCATTAAAGATGATGTGTTTGTTTATCCTCCAGATTATGCTTGGAATAATTTGAAAAGAATAGTTAGATATCTCAAAGGTACACAAAGATTCGGTTTAGAATATGTTTGTGAAGAAAATAATTTTCAATTAGAATGTTTTGTAGATTCAGACTGGGGAGGCGACCAGAGTGATCGCAAGTCTGTGTCAGGATTTGTTTTCAAACTTTCCAACAGTACTTTGATGTGGGCTACTCAAAAGCAACATTGTGTTTCCTTATCTAGTTCAGAGGCAGAACTAATTGCACTCTGTAGTGCAGCTTGAGAAGGTTTATGTTTTATAAAACTTTTACAAGATTTCAAAATTGAAGTAAAACCTATGTTGATTTATGAAGACAATCAAGGATGTATCTCCATATTGAATAATCCTGCAAATAATAGAAGGGTAAAGCATATTGATATTAAATATAATTTTGTTTCAGAATGCATGAATAATAATATAATAAAAATTTTATATATCCCAACTGACATGCAATTAGCAGATTTGCTAACTAAAGGTTTGAAGTATGTTTCTTTTGTTAAATTTCGAGATAGTATAGGAGTTAAGAATTTATAATAGGATAGTTAGAACATTTTAGTGAGGGGGCTGTTATATATATATATATATATATATATATATATATATATATATATATATATATATATATATATATATATATATATATATATATATATATATATATATATATATAAAATTAAGTGAACTAGGACATTTATTTGAAACTAATCAAACAAACCTCCTAGCGGAGCTGGTTATAAGAGTTCACGAAGCATCGAAATATCAACATCTACCCCAGACGGTAATTGTTCGAAATGTTAATTTGTTTATCACAATCGATGGAAATCGATAGACAGACTGTTTCGCCCTTATCACATCGAATTTGATGTGTCAGCTTTACTCTTGCTTAGCGAATATGGTAGCCACCTTCGGGTGTCCGGACGTACTAGTTCTCGTTGCCGAAATGTTTTCTTCTGTTCTGAAAGATGTGGTTCAATTGTTTCCGACTGGTGGCGCTGTGTCATATTTATATGTCATGGAGTTACTAGAAGAAATATGTATGACCGTTTGAAATGTTGGTTTGATTATCACTCTTGGTGGATGGATGATACTGATGAGCCCCGATAAGGGCGAAACAGTCTGTCTATCAATTTCCATCGATTGTGATAAACAAATTAACATTTCGAACAATTACCGTCTGGGGTAGATGTTGATATTTCGATGCTTCGTGAACTCTTATAACCAGCTCCGCTAGGAGGTTTGTTTGATTAGTTTCAAATAAATGTCCTGGTTCACAATATATATATATATATATATATATATATATGTATGTACACTAAAATGGTTATATCTAATTCTATGGTTTCACTTAGATAGAATAACATTGTATCTCTATGATTCAACTGTCAAAAAAGAAGATGTTCTAGAATGTATATTATAAATAATAATATATATATATATATATATATATATATATATATATATATATATATATATAAATAAAAATATTTATATATATATATATATATATATATATATATATATATATATATATATATATATATATGGATTGTTGTGAATTATTTTTAACTTTTAGAAAATTATTAGCAATAACAGGCTTGGTGAATCTCAAAAAACTCGATTTTATTAAAAAGTTTACGTTTCGCCACGACATTCATGGCTTTTCCAAAACTTTCTTTCAATATTTCAATAGTTTTTTGAGATTCACTAAGCCTGCTATTGCTAATAATTTCAGCAATTTTTAAAAGTTATATATATATATATATATATATATATATATATATATATATATATATATATATATATATATAAAATCTTCTGATAATTATTAGCAATAACAGGCTGATTGAATCTTAAAAAACTCGATTTTATTAAAAAGTGACGTTTCACTACGATATTCGTAATTGAAATTTCTTTGACATTTATTGATTTGAAAAAATTGAATAGAACAGGGCATGCTTTGTATATGCTATCAGTCTAATATTAATATTCAAAATTGTTATCATTAGATGGTAAGGGAAACCAAAGAAACCTTTACCTACGTAATGTTTGAAAATAATAATAATAGGGTACTATTTATCTAACAACAAAGAAATTAGTATGGGAAAACATTAAAGAAGTGGAGTAGAATTATCGGTATAGCACGCTTATATGGAAGCAGCCGTTGACACGTGTTTCGGACTCTTTGGTCCTCATCAGAACGGCGTAGCCAAGTATTGGATTGAAAATTTGAAGATGAAAATAGTACAACAAACAAAATCCTCTGATACGGAAGATAATCACACAATTGTGGTTTATTGTTTGAACTCTCCGGTATGAGAGATTTGGTCAAACTTTGCCACGGAGGCGATTAATGCTATCCGCGAGATCTAAGAACGAGTAAATAAACAATAACAAAGAAATTAGTTGCGGGAAAATATTAAATAGGTAGAGCAAAATTATCGGTATAGTTCGTTTATATGGAAGTAGCCGTTTTTAATGAAATTTTTTATTTATTTAGAATTTCAAATCTTTTTAAAAAAAAGGTACTTACAGTTTAGAACAATCCTTAAAACTCTCAGCTTAAGTTTAGGATCATTGCCATATTTTCAGCTTGCAATATTTAATTATTTATTCGAATTGTTGTTGCCTGTGATCTATTTTTAATCTCTTGATAATTATTAGCAATAACAGGCTGATTGAATCTTAAAAAACTCGATTTTATTAAAAAGTTGACGTTTCACTACGATATTCGTAATTGAAATTTCTTTGACATTTATTGATTTGAAAAAATTGAATAGAACAGGGCAGCTTTGTATATGCTATTCAGTCTAATATTAATATTCAAAATTGTTATCATTAGATATTAAGGGAAACCAAAGAAACCTTTACCTACGTAATGTTTGAAAATAATAATAATAGGGTACTATTTATCTAACAACAAAGAAATTAGTATGGGAAAACATTAAAGAAGTGGAGTAGAATTATCGGTATAGCACGCTTATATGGAAGCAGCCGTTGACACTTGTTTCGGACTCTTTGGTCCTCATCAGAACGGCGTAGCCAAGTATTGGATTGAAAATTTGAAGATGAAAATAGTACAACAAACAAAATCCTCTGATACGGAAGATAATCACACAATTGTGGTTTCATATAAGCGTGCTATACCGATAATTCTACTCCACTTCTTTAATGTTTTCCCATACTAATTTCTTTGTTGTTAGATAAATAGTACCCTATTATTATTATTTTCAAACATTACGTAGGTAAAGGTTTCTTTGGTTTCCCTTACCATCTAATGATAACAATTTTGAATATTAATATTAGACTGAATAGCATATACAAAGCTGCCCTGTTCTATTCAATTTTTTCAAATCAATAAATGTCAAAGAAATTTCAATTACGAATATCGTAGTGAAACGTCAACTTTTTAATAAAATCGAGTTTTTTAAGATTCAATCAGCCTGTTATTGCTAATAATTATCAAGAGATTAAAAATAGATCACAGGCAACAACAATTCGAATAAATATATATATATATATATATATATATATATATATATATATATATATATATATATATATATATATATATATATATATTATATATATATATATATATATATATATATATATATATATATTATATATATAATATATATATATATATGTATATATATATATATATATATATATATATATAATATATATATATATATATATATAAATATTAATAATTTACTTGAAGAAATTAGTGAACGAAAAAATATTATAGAAAAAACACAATTGGAAAATGAAAATTTACAAAATAAATCTGAAAAACTTATGGAGAAAAGGAAATCTTGATATCATTGTTTCAACAATGCAGATCCATATAAACAAGTTAACGGGGAATGTCAAAGTAAAAAGCTACCTCCAAGTCGAACAGGACCCTGAGAAAAATGAATTAGCCTCAACTTATAAAGACTAATAACAAAAGAACATTTGAAAATTTACACATCCGTCTTGAGAAAAAATTGAATATAAAAACTCTCAATTCAGTTTAATTAAAGAAGTATACAAACTGAAGACAGCTGAATTACGCATTAAAACCAGTTTCTTGCAGTGAAGCTACAAGGAAAATAACTAAAAACATGGAAAACTAAAAATCCAATTGGATTGAAGAAAATTCAAAAACATCAGCTGATAATATTCTCAGACATCAACGAAAACTTATGCAAAATATAATAAATTTAGACAAACACAGTTTAGATCCAGTTAATTCCAAGATACCTACCAAACAAACATAGGCAAATTTATTTCAATTCCTTGTATCTAGTTAAGGGACCAATTGATGGAAGGGTTGATATAAGATAATAAAATAATATTAAACGGTGTTTCTCAAGGTACTAAATTCAGAAAAAGAAGAGAAATCTTGAAATTGTTGTAAATAATAAGAACTCTTCACTGAAAGCAGCTGGAGACCTGGTTTTCTCCTTTTTGGTGCAGTTAGAACCGTATAAGTTTTCAAAATATCTAGCAGAATTAAGTGAGAATAAATTGCTTCAGTCTTAAGGGTTAATTGTTAAGAAGACTATTGACTATGAAGCTTATGTTGAAAATGGAATTTTTTTGTTAACACCCCATTTTAATTGTTAAACTGAATACCTACATATTATTATTCTATAAAATAATGAAACTACACTAACCTTTCCACAAAAAGTACAAATGAAAGGTTTTTCTCCTGTATGGACTCGTACATGTGCTTCTAACTTGTCTAGTTGTTTGAACCCTTTATTACAGGTACTGCATACATGTTTCTTCTTGACATATTTATGGATCCTTTGATGCAGTATCAACTTTTCTTCAGTTAACAACTGAAAATAAAAGAACATGAGTGAAATATATATATATATATATATATATATATATATATATATATATATATATATATATATATATATATATATATATATATATATATATACTATCTGACCCGGCAAACGTTGTTCTACCATATAAATTATTTTTATCTATTCATCTATCTGCCGATGTATATCTACCTATCTAACTATATATCTATCTATCTAGATAGTTATCTATCTTTCTATCTATCTATCTAACTATCTATCTATCTATCATTCTATCTATCTATCTATCTATCTATCTGCATATCTATCTATCAATTTATCTGACCGGGCAAACGTTCTGTCATATAAATTATTTTTATCTATCTATCTTTCTATCTATTCATCTATCTGCCGATGTGTATCTACCTATCTATTTATCTATCTATCTATCTAGTTATCTATATTTCTATCAATCAATCTATCTATCTATCAATCTATCTGACCCGGCAAAAATGTTAATCATTGGGAGTATGAAAAATATATTACGACATATTCTCAAACCGACTATTGTTATTTTCGATTGCCATCTTGTAGCCCTATTGCGGATCTGTGGATAAAATTCAAAAAAATTAAAATCGCGATGCAAAAATAGGGGTTGATCGTAGAATGGTAAACAATTGAGAGTAATATGAATTTTTCTATTCTAAGTCATGACAAAATAAAAATGACATAGATTAGAAATAATTTTATATGGTGGTTAAGTATTTTCAAATTTTCTAATTTCCCGGGCAATTTTCTTAATTTTTTCTTTCATAAGAACTTTCTTCTGACAATAAAAAACACAACAAAAAAAGAATTAGTGAAATCGGTCCAGCCGTTCAAGCGTGATGGCATGACCAAGGGAAATAAGGATTCATTTATATATATATATATATATATATATATATATATATATATATATATATATATATATATATATATATATATATATATATATATATATATATAATATGAGACATATTTAGTTCACATTTTATATATATACTGCACAAACATCTCAAGTATATAAAATATACTAGTGAGAGGCTCCATCGTCTATTAAATAGATCCATGAAGAATAAAGATCCCCGAATCCCGATGAGTGCTAAGCCTATCCCTGCCGCTGTCGAACGGTATGCGACGTGTCTAGCCTGGCGATCGTGCTAGGTGGAAACTCGTTGCAGCGATGTCATTGCGCCTCGCCTGCGCGGTAGCTCTAGATCGCGGTAACGCCGTCGAATGATCGGTTCAAAAGGTCACGTGGCCGAAATACCTTCAAAGGGATAATCATTCTAAGCGTCTGGAATACGACCATTTTCGCGTTTTTCGATGAAACGTCAAACTTTAAACGTTCGATATCGAAAATTAGCGTCGCGGGCGGGAACAGGACGTAGCCTATTCCCTACTAAAAGGTTCGCGGCGATCGACTTTTCGGTTCCTCGTCTTATAGCGTCGTAAGTTCGCCAAAATGCGACCTTCCGCCGCGTTCATTCCCAGAGGTCCAAAACGGAAAACCAATTATCTGTTTACTATAGGTATATATTATGAAACGCTACTACATGGCTGCCTGTATTGAAGTTTGAAAATTATTTGCAAATCCTATTTCTGAGCGAAAACAATGTTCTCGAAATGACGAGGCCCTTCCCAGACCAAAAGTAAGACTGACAGAAACGATCTTTGAAATATTGAAAAGGCAGAGGCCTTAAAAAAATGCAAGAATATTATTGTACTACCATCCTTAGGATGGGGTAACATTGGTTTATTGTCAAATCAACACACCCAATTCCTCACCAGTTTAGATTTCGGTGAAATGGTATACTCATTGCGGATGCTGGAACTAAGAAAAATACCAAATTTCAAATTCTTATCTCAAACCGTTTCCAAAATATGGCTGTGTAAACTTTCAAAATATTGGCAAAAAACCGAAAACGTACGTTTTTGAAATTGCTCTAGAAGCTGTTCTAGTTGAGCTACAGAGCTGAAAGAGGTGTCATTTTGCAGCATTCTTTGAGCTCTTGCCAACTATATCTAACATGCCATACGTTATAACAACAAAAAAATGCAAATTTATATTTTGACTCAATATTTTTCCAAAAAGTACATAATTCAAAATTTTCAAAATAATTCTACAAACAATTAGTACTATTGTCAATCACCTGGCTAAATATAAAAGTGGGGTGGTTTTTTTTTTTTTTTTTGACCAAACTATAATACCCACCTACCTTTAAAAATTCAAAAACAATCGGCATTTTGTACCATTTAACTAATATTAATAGATAACTCAAAAATCAACATACTTACAACAACCTACAAAATAAAAATAATATTCAACATAAGATATGAAAAAGTGTAAATATCTGTAACATACTGTTAATCACCTGGCAAAATTACAATATCCGGGATGATGATGGGTTTCATTGTTGAAAGAAATTAATGACATTTTCAATCGTGTCTGAACTATTCAAAAGTACAAGTATAACATACATGTCATGAAATGTAACAGTTTAAGTAGAATCGAAATATTCATGTATCATTCCAATGACATGATGCTTGTTTTTTATTTTAATAGCTAGCCTGCATAGTTAGGGTTGCCATCCGTCCGGGTTTTCCCGGATTTGTCCTAGTTTAGGGGGCGTCCGGGGGTCGTCCGGACGGGGCTTTCAAAATATGTCCGGGTAAAACCCATACAAATTTTGTGTCCGGGCAATCTCGATTGATTTAAAGATGAGCAATATATTAAAAGAAATCATAGTTGAAAATTAATTTATAATCGTAAGCCGTATTCAAGCTAAATCCAGAGAGAAAATTGCTAAATACACATACGGTTACTCCTCTGACCAAAATAAAGTATAATTTTAAAGAATTGACTTGCTCACCCTTTTGAAAATTCCTGATGGAAAAGAAATACAGTTTGGCAGAAATTGGCAAGTTTGAAAAATATCAAGTTAAAATTAAAACTTGTTACTTACTTTTAATTTATAGTTAATAAATAATTAAGGCTTGTTAGGCCAAGCTACAGAGATTTTTTCATGTAAAAAGTGTTAAAAGAAAACCAGCTCCGCCATTGTTTGTAAAATAGTTCCACATCATATAGTGATATATTTTTCACTCGACTTTATTATTTATATCTTTGTTATTAACAATTTTATGCAGAAAATCGCGTTTTTTTTAGTTTTTTGCTTATAAAATTGAAACTATCAGAGTAATCGTGATGGTGTCAATAGGCTTATTGTAGAAAATGAAAAGACGAAAAAAATGAGAGGTCGGATGACTCGATCAGACCCTTAGTCTATGAGAAAATCGAAAAAAACCGGCCAAAATGCAGTTTTTTCAAAAATTCATAACTCGGTTATTTTTTGAGTTGAAGCGTAGATCTTCCGGTTAGTATTATTTATCAATATAAACTTCATTTGTGCGAAGAACAGGAACTGTTCGATGCATAGTTTTTGATCTGCGGCCATTTGAATATTTTACTATGCAATTTTCCAGCAGACCTAGATGCGACAGGTATGGTCCGATTTCAATTTACAAAAAAGATTTTGAAAGTAGAATTCTCATAGTTCAAAACGTTCATCTAGGTTTCACATGAAAACGCTGAGAAATATGTTAAAAATAAAGCTGAACATGACGAAAAACGGCCGAGAAATAACCGTCATGTTCAGAATGCCGACGCTTTCGAATGTCATGCTTATCCTTGCCTGCTGCTCTCAACTACTCTCACGCGCTCGGCCCTTTTCCGTCATATTCAGCTTTAGTTTTAACATATTTCTCAGCGTTCTCGGGTAAAACCAAGATGAACGTTTTGAACTATGAGAATTCTTCTTTCAAAATCTTTTTTGTAAATTGAAATCGGACCATACCTGTCGCATTCAGGTCTGCTGGAAAATTGCATAGTAAAATTTTCAAATGGCCACAGATCGAAAACTATGCATCGGACAGTTCCTGCTCTTCGCACAAATAAAGTTTATATTGATAAATGATACTAACCGGAGGATCTACGCTTCAACTCAAAAAATAACCGAGTTATGAATTTTTGAAAAAACTGCATTTTGGCCGTTTTTTTCCGATTTTTCCATAGACTAAGGGTCTGATTGAATCATCCGACCTCTCATTTTTTTCGTCTTTTCATTTTCTACAATAAATCTATTGACACCATCACGATTACTCTGAAAGTTTCAATTTTATAAGCAAAAAACTAAAAAAAGCGATTTTTTGCATAAAATTGTTAATAACAAAGATATAAATAATAAAGTCGAGTGAAAAACATATCGCTTTATCATGTGAAACTATTTTACAAACAATGGCGGAGCTGGTTTTCTTCTAACACTTTTTGCACAAAATGCTCATTCTAAATCTCTGTAGCTTGGCCTATGTGGTTACCTAACCTATCTAACCGAACTAGATGACCTATCCTATAATTTGTTGTTACAATGTAGAATGTAGTCAAATTGATCTATTTTGATCTACCAAAAATTATCATTATAAGTTGTTTTTTATTTGATGATACCAAAAAAAAAAGAGTTTTTCTGATTATTTTTGTTACCATATTTTACCTCAAAAAGAGAAAACTGTGTTATATAAGAAGATATTTTATTTGTTTTTGTTGTTTGTTTATATCGCAAACAAGCGGTTTGAAGTTTAAATAAATGAAAAAATTTAAATATAAAGGATGTTTTATTTTATTCGAAAAAAATATATTTTACGGGGTATCCGGGAAAGAACTAAATTTCACCCAAATGTCCGGGGTTTTAAATTTTTTGTTCGGCGTCAGCAATTTAGATGATGGCAACCCTAAGCATAGTTCAATTTAACAGAATAGGCATTAACAATAATTTTTGAACAACTACATACAAAACACACTTACCTGACGAAAAATTAATAAATGAGTTCAAAGTAGTTTTCCCTGAAAAAATTTTTTTTTGGAATTTTGGAGAAAATTCGTCAATATCGGTTGCATCAATATGAGACGATGAAGTTTCAGCAGCAACAAAAAATTTCACATTTCATTAATGAGGATTTTTTTTACTTATGATGTGGCATAATGGGCCTCTCCTAGTTCTTAAAGGAATACGTTAAGTGCTTGAACAACCACTGAGCTTGTTAGTCTGGGTGTTTGTTTGTGACTGTTACCTCTGATGCAGAAGAATCTTCATTTTCAGCACTGTTATCGTTGAGAAACTTTGTATTTTTCAACTTGATCACGTCTTGTCTACATTTATCACATATCATGGAGCCATTAGGTATTTGTGGAAATGATTCCTGCATCACCACTACAATATTTCTGTTTTTTTGTCTCTAATAAAATCATTTAATTTTCCAAACTACACAACTACAACACTACATATTGCAGAATGTGTTTTTCAGGGGAAAGCTACTTTGAAGTCTATGATTAATTTTTCTTTAGGTAAGTGTGAATTTGTGTTTTGCATGTAGTTGTTCAAAAATTATTGTTAATGCCCATTCTGTTAAATTCAGCTATGTATACTAGCTATTATAATAAAAAACGAGCATCATGTCATTAATTTCTCTCAACAATGAAACCCATCATCACAGATATTTTAATATTGCCAGGATATTAACAATAGGTTACTCATATTTACACTTTTTCATATCTTACGTTGAATATTTTATTTTGTAGTTTGTTGTATTTTGATTTCTGAAATATATAATCCTTAAAGGAAAATAGGTTCTATAATTTGGTCAAAACGGCCAATTAAAGAAAAACAAGTGCCAAGTAAACTTGTTTTTAACAAAGAAGCCATTACCAACCTACCTTTATATTTGGCCAGGTGATTGGAAATAGGACTAATTATTGGTAGAATTATTTTGAAAATTTTAAATTATAAACTTTTTGGAAAAATATTAAGTCAAAATATGAATTTGCATTTTGACAAAAACGTTTTTCTTATCACGTATGGCATGTTAGATATCATTGGAAAGAGCATAAAGAATGCTGCCTCTTCCAGCTCTCATTTCAACTAGGACAGCTTCTACGGCAATTTCAAAAAAGTATGTTTTCGGTTTTTGGCCAATATTTTGAAAGTTTACACAGCCATATTTTGGAAATGGTTTGAGATAAAAATTTGTATTTTTTTTAGTTCCAGCATCCGCAATGAGTATACAAAATTTCAGCAAAATCTAAAATGTTGAGGGAAAATTTTAACTGAAAGTGTGTTTATTTGACATGGAACTACCCCATTATATATATTTAGTATAATTGGCATTTTAGATAAGGCTGCAGTTATCAACCGAACATTCCTCAGAGGAAAAATTTCCATACAACACAAAGAGAAAATGAAATCATATTTTGACTTGATATAACAACCCTCTCAATCAAGGTCTTTCAAATGATATTATCACCAAGTTTATTAGCTTAAAAATAGGTATTTTTCAATTTCTACTCTAAACAAACCTATTTAGATATAACTTCAAATTTCAATACCTTATGCAAGCAGCCAGACCGATCGTATGGGCCAAACATCCCGTCAGACACAAATAAAGTGTCCCTATGAGTATGACAGTATGAGAGAAATGTCATGACTTGCTCATTTAAGCGCGATAGTGATTATCTATGTCCGTCGTTATCCCTTCTATACTTACTGTCATGACATTTCGTTCATACTGTCATACTCATAGGGATACTTTATTTGTGTCTGGCGGGATTTTTGGCCCATATGATCGGTCTGGCTGCTTGCATAAAGTATTGAAATAGTTCCCTAAGTATCATATATAAAAATCAAGACTGGAAAATAAGAGAAGTAAGTTGAGTTTTTTTCCATCTTCAGCACCTGATACCTGGAAATTGGCCGTCGGTACAAGGTAGCAGGTATCCATACACTGAAAGTATATAAGAACACTACTTCATCCCATACATATTATTGCTGAGAAAACAAGTAACGTCTGGCGGCTCTGGGATCTTGGACTATAAATATTCATTCAAACGATTTGAAGAACGTGTTAGAATCCTTTGGGCTCATGATAACTATAAAACAGAATACTAGAATCACTGCAACATCAGCATCTTGCATAGACAACATTTTCACAAACCTTCCTATTAATGAGTTCACAGTGGGAATTTCAGAACCTTGTCTCTCAGACCATCTTGGACAGGTATTCATTTCTAAGAAAATGGAAAAGGTCACTTCTAAAGCTACCCTTAGAAGATTTTTCGGGAAAAAAAACAAGGTGTCATTTCACAATGATCTTCAATCGGCGGATTGGTCCTTTTTGGAGCTACAGAGTGATGTTAGCTATTTGGCCGACAAATTTATCGCCACAATTACTCACCTTCTCAACAAAAACTTTCCATAACGAAAGTATCACGAAACGTCTAAGCCACCGGTGACTTGGTACAATGACAATTTGAGATCTATGAGGGAAACCTTATCTGCAGTAAAAACTGTATGTGCAGTATCTAATTGTCCTGAAGACCTGGCAGTATTCAAAACTATGAAAAAACAATACTCTTCTGCGCTAACCACGGCCAAGAAGAAATCTTATGAATCATTTTTATCCAATTCAACAAATTTTTCAAAAGATTCCTGGAAATTAATAAATTTTGAAAGAAACCAATGTCATGGTATTACTAAAATTGACCAGAGTTTGACACCCACTGCTTTCAACCTATATTTTTGCAACATCGCTAAAGACATAATATCTGTTCTTCCGGATTCAACTGACAATCCCATAGATCTTATGAGAAATTTACCAACACCCAGCAGTTCCTTTTTTCTTGAACCAGTTGTTGAAAATGAAGTATATGATGCAATCTTATCCCTTAAGAATTCATCAGCTACAGATATATATGAACTTAACAGTATGTTATTCAAAGAAAACGCCGACCTGATTACCCCTCCTCTCACAATCATCATAAATTATTTTTTCAGTTCTGGTATTTTTCCCGATTCTTTTAAAATTTCTAAAGTTCTACCTTTACTAAAAAAAGGAAATGCTGACTGTTTAGAGAATTTTCGACCCATTTCCATTATACCTGTGCCCTCCAAAGTAATTGAAATAATCTTGAAACACAGGCTATATAAATACTTCGAAAACAATGCATTGTTTGACAATGCACAATTTGGGTTCAGAGGTGGTAGATCAACAACGAAAGCGCTCTTGCAAGTTATAGCAGACGCAGTTGAGAGTCTTGAGGAGGGTAAGCATACTAGTCTCACACTGTGCGACCTAACCAAGGCCTTTGACTGTGTATCTCATGAGATACTGATTGGCAAACTCAATCACTATGGAATAAGAGGTATTCCACCGAAACTGTTCGATTCGTATCTATCTCAGAGAAAACAAGCTGTCTCTATCAATGGTATTATGTCTGACCCAGGACACATTGAAAATGGTGTCCCTCAAGGGTCTGTTTTGGGACCACTATTATTTATTATTTACATTAACGATTTTCATCACTTTTTACTGCCGAATAAATCTGTCTTATTTGCTGACGATACTACCATAATAAACTCTGCCAAGAATATCAACACTCTCGAACAACTAGCCATGGATACTGGAACTGAAGCTAATAAATGGTTTACAGCGAATAAATTAAATCTGAATCAAGCCAAGACACAATCTTTAACCATCTCTTCACATATCGAAGTCATACAGGGTTTATCAGTGAAATTATTAGGGGTATACATTGATGACAATTTGTCTTGGGTCAGTCACATACATTATTTATGTAGAAAATTGTCAAGTATAATCTTCATGCTTCGAAGACTGAAACAAATATTAAGCTTCACAGCTCTTAAAATTGCTTTTTTCTCACTGTTTCATATATGCTACTCGATAATTTTATGGGGGTCATCGTCCCATTCCACTAAAGCTTTCATCCTACAAAAAAAAGCCATAAGGATTTTAACAGGAGCGAATAGGCGTGATTCGTGCCGACCTCTTTTTGCAAAGCTGGAAATTATGACTATTCCATCGGTTTACATTTATAGTTCCGTATTAGAAATCCACAACAAGAAAGATTCATTAACCAAAAATTCAGACCACCATAATTACCCAACAAGATCCGGAAATCTTCTAAGATGTCAACGATATAGGTTGAATAAATCTAGGGATAATTCGCTGGACCTTGACCTTTACAACAAACTTCCAGTTTACTTCAAAGATCTTCCTCGGAAACTTTTCAAGAGTAGAGTGAAACATTTTCTCCAAACTCACTGTTTTTACTCTACTTCAGAATTTCGCAGTTTCAATTTTCCCTCAACTCTGAATTTGTTGAATGAAGCAGACTGATCTTACTCCTATGAGCACCGGTTCACGTGATTCCCACTAACACACTTTTGGTTTGGTGGGTGTATATGTGTATAATTGTATTTTATTTTATATATGTCAAGTATAATTGTGGATATGTGTAGGTATATCTGTCTCGTGTTCGCAAGACATTTTAATTTGTTATTTTCATACACACATGAATGTATTGACTTGTGTAAATGCTGTACTGCATATAGCACCAATAAATTATCTATCTATCTATCTATTCGCTAGAAAATTTTGTATATACATAATCATGATACCATTCATATGATGACTGACTACTGGATCTAATTTATTGTAGAATTTATAACACTAATAATTCATCCATCAGAAATGTTAGAAAATCGACATTCAAAAATTAGACATATGCCAAATATCATCAATCGTAAGTGTAAATAAAGTTGAAACTTTGTTAAGTAGAATACGGTATCAGTTAATTTAATAGAATAGTTAAGTGCTGAATTATTGGGGGAAAAAACGCCTTCTAATAAAACTTAAATAACCAACCTTTTTATGGCAATAGCTGCATTCTATTCCAAAATCTTCTAAGTGTAACTGTTCATGATAATACAAGGTCCTTTTATCTTCACAGTCTTTTCCACAAATCACACAATGATAATCCTTTTCTGAGTGAACCTCTTTAAGATGCTTTTTGAAGTCACCTATCTGGTCAAAAGCTCTCATACAATATTGACATTTCCATTCTTGATTTAGTGCCAATACCTGTGCATGTTCTCGGCCCCTGTGGATTTGCAAAGCAGTCATGCTACCCACCAAAAGCCCACATTCTGGACACATAACCTTTTCCTCTTGACTAGGATTGTGAAATTTCATATGTTCGTAATAATTTTTACTCCATTTGAAAACTAGAATGATTATACACTTTATCAGATGGCAGAAGGTAGCGATCAACATTTAGTGAGTATATATAAACCTAACTTCACATCAAATATAGAGTCCAAATAGTGTAACCAGAAGGTAAGGTTAGTAGAATATTTTCAACCTTGATATCAAAAGCGTCAAATTCCATAACTTAAATATTAACAGATCATCATTCCTTAAGTCTATCTGATTTAAACGAAATCCAGGTATTACACAAAACCTAATCTATGTTTGGAATTATTACTATCTCATGGCATGTAGAGAAGTTTAACGCCACTCGCGAAATTCTTTTTCACATATAATGCTTCTTGTCTTCATGCATGCCTTCATCTTACATGTGAAAATTACTCAATATGATGAAAGTTCGCATGCAATATTCAGTTTTCCTATGAAGTAACGATATATGCTATCAAATCTCAAGAAGTCGTCGCAGTAAAATTTGCAAATTTAGTATTCATTAACTATTTAACGAATGAACGATTAAAGGTCTAAATTTTTAACTGTATACAAACAAAATAAGAAGGAAAAAAGCAGCTATTGAAACCAATAAGAAGGAAAGAAGCAGCTATTGGAACCAATAGCTGCTTCTTTCCTTCTTATTTTGTTTGTATACAGTTAAAAATTGCTAATGGAACTAATAGCTGCTTCTTTCCTTCTCATTTTGCTTGTATACAGTTAAAAATTGCTATTGGAACCAATAGCTGCTTCTTTCCTTCTTATTTTGTTTGTATACAGTTAAAAATTTAGACCTTTAATCGTTCATTCATTAAATAGTCAATGAATAATAAATTTGTAAATTTCACTGAGACGACTTCTTGAGATTTGATAGCATATATCGTTACTTCATAGCAAAATATAACAGACACTGAGTTCTTTGAGCCAGTCTCAGCAGTTCACAGGAAGAACTTTTCACGCCATGATAATACCAAAGTAATACCAAGTTCTGACGAACATGAAAAGTCAATTGATCTGCTGAGATCAGACAGTTAAGAGCAGTAGTGATCTAGAATATAATTTAATGACTGTTCTTGGTGTTTGATGTAGGGAAAGTGATTGACACCATCACTGTCATGAACCGGATGGACATTGTATTCTTTTTAATCCAAAGGAAGATCTAACTTAAATGACCTGAGAAATTGATTCTCTTATTTTTTTGATATTTCTGTGGTCACATGAAGATATATATATATATATATATATATATATATATATATATATATATATATATATATATATATATATATATTTATTCATTCTGGTCACTAGCAACTTACCTTTACCACATATTTCACATGTATATTTTTTAGACTCTCTTGTACTATGTGTTCTCAAATGCCTTTTAAAATTGGTAATATTTCTAGTTCTTGTTTGACAGTGTGGACATAAAATTGAGTCACTATCTTGAAAATGTCCTAGAGCCATTTTGTGTTCCACCAATTCTTCAATGTCAAGTTCGATATTACAGATATTGCATTTTTCTGTGCCGAAGTAATTTGCGGAGGAACTTGCAGCATGATCTATACTGAATTTTTCAGTATCACTATTTTCACAATGACCAATACTATTATCTATATCAAAATTTTCACCAGAGTCATCCCTATCGAAGATGATTTTGATTTCTACATCTTCACGATCTTCATTTTTAATAGTAATAATTTCAAATTTTGACTGATCATGATCACTGTCAGATCTAAACTCATTATAGTCAACTGTCTCTTCTTCTAATTTACCTATGTCTAGTTCATCATTTTCCACTTCTTTCAAATGTTCATATTGATTTAAAATAGCATTTGATTCATTACATTTTTCAAAAAAACAATAAGCATCTTCAGCTCTAACCACACAATGTGAACAGATTTGCTGCGGGAAGTTTCCATTCACCTAATAACACAATAAATTCAATACCTATGTAACATCAACATACTATGTCGAGTACCTCAATTGTAGTATGTTTCATTAATATATCCATCAGTTTCACTTCACCTGAAACTAGATGCGCCCTATCTATTGCTATCAAATGGTTTGAGTCATACTGAAGTAAGCAAGTCCTACAGACGGAGGAAAAATCTTCCGTTGTTAGAGTCTCCTCGTACATCATAATTTTTATTTCTACCTCTAACCAGAAATTGAAAGAGAACTCAAAGGAGTAGAGGTTAGATTTGAAATCATGTCGACATGAACCAAACCATCAAACCAAACTTTATAGAACACCCAAAATTATTTAACTTTATAGACTGTTTAATAACCTAAAACTTCAGATTCAGACGATTCAGTTACTACTTGGTACTTGGTAGCAGTCAACAGAGAATCTAATGTCGGTTTTTCCAATCTTCTATGGTAACACCACAGATAACAGACATAATTTTTAAAATAAAAGAAATTAAGTTGTATGTTTGTCAAGTTTGAATGTTTGATACTTTTATTAACAATATTTTATCATTCAAAGAGCGATGATGTCCATAAATCAAATTTAAGAAATCGATATGTCATCGTAAGAATCGGCACATCAAACAATACTTTTATCAGAAATTACATATTGAACATATTTCCTATTTCCCTATTTTGATCAAAATATTCATTGGACGGCCACTGGATATGGTCCTAAGTAACATTTATCACGAAATTTTTCTGCATCCCGCACGGTTCTTCTTTTTCGCGTAGATCCACGGCGAAAATCCAGCTCTCGTTCCACATGGGCGGGAGAAATACAACAAAATAACGAAAGATTTATGATAAATATGGGGAATAGACAAACTATTTGTCTGTAGAATTAAATTATAATACCATATTGATTTTATGGACAGTGCCATAAAATTGATCTAATACTAAACTAATATTGTGTTGGTCAAATTGGCCGTTAAATCAGAAGACAGTAAATGTAAAACGCTTCATTTTTTATACTCAACTCCACCCGATATTGGAATTATTGGAAAGGAGAATCGTTTCCGCTCTTTCCTTGCACACGTGATTTTTTATTAGAATATAGAAATAAATATGTGAATATTTCTCTGGTTAGTTAATTTTCGTTGAATCGTTGTTGAATAGTCGAATCGAATATCGATTGCCGGTCTTATTCGACCATATTCGCTAACCTCTTTTCATTGTCTAATGTCTTCATTCATTTACTAAATTCCTACTTTGATAATTATTAGAAAGACAACTCAGACACAGATATCCAGCTGTTCTTATTGTTGATTATATTTAGCTTCCTTCTAAAAATGGTTCTCCGTAACGTCCTCAAACTCGCACAAATACATTCTATTAGGCACTATTCAAAAAAGGAAGTTGATGTTAACGTAGAAAAAAGGTATGTAATATTTTTGAATACTTCTTTGAATCCGTGTGAAATGAATATTCAACATTAGCAGTCTGAAATCTACGAAGGATAAAGATCCTCCATCATCATTTAGTAGATGTGGAGATGATGGTACATCTAAAACTTTAAAAGGCGAAATTTTACCAAAGGATCATAAGATTTTTAATGCTATTGGAGCTACAGAAGAATTGCTAAGTTATATTGGGTAAGTTGTATTTGATATTGCATTTAATTAGTTTAAGATACTTCATAATATTTGTTAATGTAATTTTTAGTTTAGCTAGAGAATATGCTCATGAGTATGATCAAGAATATACAGATAAATTGAAGAGGATACAGACAACTATAATAGACATAAGTACTGCTATATCTCGATCAGGCGAAGGTGTGAAAGAAATATCATCTTTGTACACTAAAGAGTTAGAGGATTGGATTCATGAATACTCTAAAGAATTGCCACCTCCAGAGCAGTATATTCTTCCAGTAAATGAAATAAGATTTAATGAGATGACATGTAAATTAACTGAATGTTTGATTTTATAGGGTGGTGGAGTTTCTAGCGCTTCTCTCCATGTAGCAAGATCTATTTGTAGGAGAACAGAGAGAGTTGTTATACCTTTTGTACAAGAGGGAATAGTTCATAAAGAAGCTCTGGCATACTTGAATAGATTGTCTGATTTTCTGTTCACAGTATCACGAATTGCAGCTAAAAGAGATCAGAGAACAGAAAGCATATACATTCCTAAACCAGAAGAAAAAGTTCAAGCGCAATAAAAAATCTGGAGATTTTTATGAATGTTAAATTTGGAATCTCAATTATTTGTTGATGTAAACAAGAACAGTAATATTGCTACTTTTAGTACTATAGGTTTGTTCTTCATAATAACAGTTTTTGTAAGTAGATAAAACTGATAATATAATATTTCGAAATGAAATACTATTTTTCATCATGTTTTTTTGTGTAATTAAAAGTACATTTTTAATCTAAATTGCTGAGAAACTATGAGAGGTATACATGAAATAAATATATATTTATTTATGAATTAAATATTTGTTACTATAAATGGATTGACTTTACGAACTAATTGAATAAAAATATCCTCACTTTGAAAAAATTAATTCTATTTATTTTGTACACTGAATCAAATAGTTGAATTCAGTGTGAATATTATCAGCTAATGTTTATTTGTTGTGTTACATTACATCAGTGTATATATTTGTATAAAAAATTCATTGCTGTTTTAATAAAAGTATATTATAATAAACTTCATCCAATACTTATTTCAGTGTATGAGAATATGTTAGATGAATGTATGAGGTTTCGATTCAATTTTTTATTTAACCAAAAACAATTGTTTATTTGAACAATTCAAAATTTAGAAGTGTTCATCACCTAAAACCATTTCTTTGAATGATAAAATTTCCATGAAAGCAGTTCCTTTGCCTTCAGATTCTATAATTTTATCTATCTCTCTATATTGTCCAGGATCTGCCAAAAAGATTAATGTTATTGAATCTTGATCTTTTTCTTCATTTTCCATTTCTATTGTTTCCATTTTTACTATTCGATCTCTAAGTTTTTTTGCAATTTTACCTTGTATCACTAAGCGAATTCTCATTTTGGCTCTTTCAATAGGTATTGACTCTTTTAATAATTTTATAACTTGAAGTGCTTGTTGTTTAGCAGACTGATTTAACTTAACTGAGTAATGTACATCTCTTATGGCTTTCTCAATCATTGTAACAGGATAAGGCCTTTTCAAATCTGGATTTAAACATTTGTCTGCAACTGTTGTTGCAATGTCTTTGAATAACTGATCCAATTGACTTTGTCTTTCTTTATCCGAAACCTGTAATTCACCTTTGGCCAATATTTCTTTACAAATTTCTGTTAGTTCTTCTTTGCCAAAAGCTTTCACTAAGTCTTCTTTCTTCGCCACTTGTCCTTTGGAGACATTTGTAAAAATTGTATGAGTTTGTAATACTTCATCTATATCTTTTTCACTGAAAAAGAATGAATTGTTTATTGACAATGAATGCATTTATTGCATAATTAATTTCATGTTCATCAGTTGCAGTTTCAATTCTTGAAAGAATTAAAATTTTAGTCATATAAATATAATTATTGCTCTATTGTAGATGCCCTACTTACACTTGATTTCTCCATGATACAACTTTGTTTCTGTAACAAGCTATTTCGAAACGTTTACCTCCTTTCTTCATCCTTACAACAGCAACATTTGTAAGACGTATCTGGTTAGTTGGTGTAAAAATTTTCGACATTTTACTAACTATAACGTTTCACCTCAATTAGTCTGATTGAATTAAAGGTTATGTTAATTTGACATTTATTAACCTTCCAGTGCACGGGTTGGGTCTGACAGACCAGGCGTTTTGTTTTTATGGCGCTATTTTCTGATGTCATTGAATTGGGTGAGGAGCCCCGCTGTACCTTTCGGTAGGCTCCTTCCCTAACGATTAGTATTGTTTTCAGTCAAGTTAATTACTTAGGGCATGATAGATCACGAGAAACGTCTTGTCAGACCCAACCCGTGCATTGGTGTAAGTATTCGGGGAATATTCGAGTTATTTTTTAGTTTTCTTTATTATAATTTTCTGGACAAGTACACATTATATTTTGTTTTATTATGGATACTTATGAAGTTGAAGTAAATGGAGTTGGTAAATTGTTCGAGCAGATGTCGAAGTAGATACCGGTGATGATTGCCGATCCCGAATTCGTTAAAATTTTAGATCCCGAATTCGTACAAATTTTAGAACACGAAATATTATTAAGATCGTAAAACAAAATATTACTGTAAAGAATGTAATAATTTCTTATGTTTAGAGCACGTAGCGATTTTTTTGTTCCGAATGTAGTGAGCAAAAGTAGTATATATTTCATATTAACTTTTTTATTCCTGTTGTTGAATTAGTTGTCTTATTTTAGTTGATAAAGTTTATATATCTCTTGTTTAAAGAATTTTAACATCGACATTGTTTGTTCAGGCATTTTTTTTAACCATTTTTTCATTGTTCTTGATGCTAATGTTGAAAAAAGAATAAATTTTAATTTGAATTATTAAAAATATAAAAAAATTAGAAAATTGGCATTCTTATTATTTAAGAAAAAAGAATATATTGAGTTAGGGTCTGAGAGACCCAACCCGTCTACTGGCGCAACTTTTTTTCACCCGTGTACTGGAAGGTTAACTACAAATTATTGAATATTTAAATAGTATAATTTTTCACCAAAAATTTAGAAGTAACTGACACGCGTTTGTATTAGATTCACATGCTGAAGGATGAAAAGAGAATATATTTATATTATAAACATAGGTATGTTTATTTATTCAAATATAATACTGTGGTCTCTTTCAGTAGCACTAAAATCGGATGGTTCCCAACCCAGCCACTAGGTTACGACAAATATTTCTACAGAAATCGGTCAATTCCTTCTATTGATAATTATCTTTTTGGCTAGATAAACGCGTTTCACTTCATTTTAATTATTGATCTGCTTATCAACAGGAAGAATGAAGAGACAATTTCTTACAAAAGGAATACAAATAATACAGAATAAACATTCCCACCCAAGTCCTGTGTACAGTCAATCATCAATGTCATCTAAAAATCTCTAGTACGTGAACAAACAAAGATCTATTAACTTCAAAGTGAAGCGAAGAAAACTCACAAATTTTGTTATGTTCGATAAGTACGTTGACAGATGGCACTACTATACTACAGAAAAATAAATATGAATTGACTTCTGTCATAAGTTGTGAGTTTGTGAGTTATGGTTTTCAAAAACGTAATCGAATTTTATAAATGTTGTGACAGTGACTTTTGTAAATATTGTCAAAAAAATCATGTAGCGTTTTCATAATCCCTGCGAAGTTAAGAACTTCTCCATATCTACAATATTCATTTACCGTGGCCGTCGATCGTAATGGCTTTAGTGACAGTGCAAAGGAGTCCTAGCACAAATGATTCACCTACATCTATAGCTGTAAGTTATAAATCATTTATTTTTGGTCACTACCTCTTAACTCGTTTTTAGAACGAAAGACGGAATTCCAAGAGTGTGTATTTTATTTAAGAAATATCTATTTTTATGATATAATCAATAGTCTAGGTAAGATTTCATTGAAAAGTGCATCCTATCAATATGAATGTGGCCCTAGATAATGTTGATAAAATTAATCATTGTCATTTTGATTGAAAGGGTATGCTACTATAATTATGTAATAACAAATGTTTCCATTTGATTTTTTGTTGATGCTTTTGTCTATAATATTTTGCCCTAATTTATATTTCATCAGAATGATACCTGATTTATATCTGATGGTGTAATAATATGATACATTTTCTAAATATTCTTTTAATCCTATAGGTACATTTATTGTGGTACCCAAGAAAATTTAGTTAACGAAGTTAATTAAGAAATTTTCATATTTTTTTGTCGAAATCGAATCATAAATTGATTGATTTCGGTAATTCATCTTTTTGTTGACATTGGAATTTTGAATATGTCAACAACATGAAAGATAAACAATAACGGAGAATTCCTTATAGGGAATTTGGGTTGTTGAATGGTAAAAGTTGGCAGATCTTCAATTACAACTCGGTAACTCTCGGTAACCGAAGTCAAGCAGCTGTTACTATTCGTGAAAATCGTTGTTCCATTTTCTGCTTCTCTTCAGTCTTCGTTCAACGTTCAACAGTTTTTGAGGTAGTTGCGGTGTTAAAATTCGGATGACTACCTTTGTTTATCCGTACAATGAAACATAATTATTGTTGATGTTTACGCGTTTTGTTTATAAATATTCGGTAATTGTTTCTGCTGTGATAATGATTCTCGCGATGATCTAGACAAATTATTGCAATATAATATAAACAGAATGGTGTTTTTGAATGATAAGTGAGGTTAAACACAGTTACTATGTTGTATATTTTACCACCTCCCAGGAATCCTAGCCCACCTTCGCCATGGGATAGTATTTTATATGGTTCAGTTAATGGCAATGATGACACGGGTCGGGAAAGTACTTCAAGCATTGATAATAATGCCAGGAAACCCGGCAGACGTTTCTCAAAGATTGCTAGATCTATCAAAACTAAATCAGAGGTAGGTACATACATTTTCGATTATTTATTCTAATGAATGATGAACCCCAGCAACAATGTCAAATGTTAAATTCATACTTTATATTGGCGTTTGTTTCTTTTTGTATGCTATTTTGAACATCGTCGCCTACTACTGATTTATTTTAAAGTGAACTGCATTAACCGGGAAGGGATTCAGAACGGGTCTTTCATACCCGACACGATGTGCGGAAGAACAAACGGACAGAGAATGTGGAATCCTAGAATCAATAGAAGTTGGACCGGTTTTGTATAATTGATAAAGGCTCCGATTGATCGTGTAATTCTTCGATTGTGTAAAGAAATAGAGTTCCGTTAGGCGACGAGTCTGCTACCGAGTAGTAATCAATCGCTGGATGGTTGTAAGGAAGGTTTTATGCTTATACTAGCGGACTGGCTATGGCGGTTATTCCTGATGAGATATTGAGAAGATTAGTCGCCCTAAAACAAAAATAAATGTGATTATTCTCCCTTCCCACTAGAATAGAATCAACATTTTCATTCTTAGTCGGGTCGGGCTGACATTTGAAAAAAAAAAAGAGTAGCTGCAATTTTATGACTGATTTGAGGGCGTAATATCATATTTAGTTCTATTTTATGAAATGCAACGATTTTCAAGTCTGGAACATTGTTTATAACAACGTTTTTGTGCAGAAAAAGCGGTTTTTTTCAATTTTTCGATTATATTTCGGAAACTATGGGTTATGGAGAAAAGTGTTTCATAGACCAAATAATTGTCATTGAAAAACCTCCCAAACTGGACCTGCTAAATCAAAATCGGTTAATTTGTTTGAAAGTTATAGCAAATTTAAGGCTAAAAAAGCGTTTTTTTTAAAAATTGTTATAAAGAAATAATTAAACATTTTATTGTTTCATTAAGGCCGCAAAAGTCTGAGTTTTCATGTACTTAAAAAGTGTGCGCAAGGTGGGCGATGTGCTATGAATAGTTGTTTCACAATTCTATTTGTTTATCCCGTTTTTGTAAAATGGACCCAATTTCAACCGTTTATTGTGGGAAAACTTATCAACTTACAGACCTCTAGGAGGTCTCATTTTAAAGGTAATAGAGTCTACTTGTAATCGCCAATCTCAGAAACTTAATTTTCTTCCGGAAACTATTTAAAAATTAGCAATAAACAAATGTTACATTTTGAACCGTTTTTTGCTTATAAATAAATACAATAATTTTTTGCAAAGTATAAGGAATATGTGTTCATCAGTAGTACCATTGGAAAGCTGTTAAAAAAAACACACATTAAAAAAAAAAGTTTCTACGACCTCTAGGAACCAAGATAGCTTTTTTTTTTAATAATCATTACTCCGTTGTTTATAAACATTTTGAGCTGAAATTTTCACATTTGGTAGGCGACATTTCCAACTTTATGATCCGACATTTTGCATAAACTTTTGTTGTTAATTATTTAGTCCCGAGAGCAATATATCAAGGTAACATTCTCTGCGCTTCACGAGAGCCGAGTGGTGGGGGTAAGAGAAAGTCGCAGCGCTCGAATTTCGCGCGCGCGATGCGGAGCTTCAAAATCGAGCGGACAATTGCATTATTAATAATTCTGAAAATGTTCTGTTATGCATGACTACAATATAGTATACTTTAAGTAAAAATATAGCTTCACCATAGCTTAATTGAACTATTAACAAGAATACAGTTTGTGTAAGGAATAATATTTATATACTTGTGACGACCGTACTTCTCATTTGATTTGGTCTGTGATGCTGCGTGAGAAATATGAAGCCGATCATCAAACTTTTCTTTTTTTTAAATGTGTGTTTTTTTTAACAGCTTTCCAATGGTACTACTGATGAACATATATTCCTTATACTTTGCAAATTATTGTATTTATTTATAAGCAAAAAAACGGTTCAAAATGTAACATTTGTTTATTGCTAATTTTTAAATAATTTCCGGAAAAAAATTAACTTTCTGAGATTGGCGATCACAAGTAGACTCTATTACCTTTAAAATGAGACCTCCTAGAGGTCTGTAAGTTGATAAGTTTTCCAACAATAAACGGTTGAAATTGGGTCAATTTTACAAAAACGGGATAAACAAATAGAATTGTGCAACAACTATTCATAGCACATCACCCACCTTGCGCACACTTTTTAAGTACATGAAAACTCAGACTTTTACGGCCTTAATGAAACAATAAAATGTTCAATTATTTCTTTATAATAATTTTAAAAAAAACGCTTTTTTAGCCTTAAATTTGCTATAACTTTTAAACAAATTAACCGATTTTGATTTAGCAGATCCAGTTTGGAAGGTTTTTCAACGACATTTATTTGGTCTATGAAGCACTTTTCTCCATAACCCATAGTTTCCGAAATATAATCGAAAATTTAAAAAAAAAACGTTTTTTTGCACAAAAACGTTGTTATAAACAATGTTCCAGACTTGAAAATCGTTGCATTTCATGAAATAGAACTTAATATGATATTACGCCCTCAAATCAGTCATAAAATTGCAGCTACTCTTTTTTATCATTTTTTGATATTTTTCATGTCAGCCCAACCCGACTATCTATAGATAACTTGAAGCTTGATAATTATGCAAAATATCAATGGAAATATTCGAAGTATTATCACAGTAAATTTATCCATTTTTGAATGACCAGACTTGTTCTTTTAGCTCCGTGTTATTAAATTTTTATAGTATTAGGTTAGGTTAGGTATGTTCTTTTAGCTCCGTGTTATAAAATTTTTATAGTACCTAGGTATTAGGTATTTAGGTATACCTATTCATCATTTCAAAATGTTCATGTAACTTTTCACTTTCTACCTTACCTTATAGGTATATTCCATAGTAAGAACATTATAAAACAACGTTTATTTGCGCTGCATTGTCCCTATTATCTGGATATTTTGTTAAACTACGTTGTCAACATACTTCTGTATAATGATGAATAGATCTCGTTTAACAAGGAATATGACAAAAAATCAAAATGAAAACACAACAATTAAATAGCACTGTTTTATTTAGTATCCCTAAATACTTTTTGTATTTTGGATTGTCTGCCCTCCCTCTCTAGATACGTATATTTTTTTATATAGATTTTGCCGGTTTACACCTTTGTGCATCACCACAACATATTCAGTTACAAAGCTGAGAATTTATACATGAATTGAGTTAGGGATGTGCTCTTGGTGGTTTCAAATCTTTTCTGCCACTGCCGTAATTTTTATTCAGAAATTTCATTCGTTTTCGGCTTTCGCACATTTTCAAGGTATGCGTACTTCCACGCCCCTTCATATTCAGTTAGAAGGCTTAATATTTGTATGTGAATTGTGTCGATGTTACGAGAAGTGCCATTCAAAATTGTTGCTTGGTATCGAATGTCATTACATAAATGAGTGGAAAATACGACCTTA
This sequence comes from Cynegetis impunctata, assembly GCA_030704885.1. NCBI lineage: Eukaryota > Metazoa > Arthropoda > Insecta > Coleoptera > Coccinellidae > Cynegetis > Cynegetis impunctata. The sequence goes on along the minus strand of JARQZK010001502.1, from coordinate 11,568 downwards.
GTGATGTAGTTCTGCTCACTTGTTTATTTTTATTAAAAATAATAATGTTTTCACATTGCCCTTGTACTGAACAAACTTAATATGTATATAAGATGTGCTGACAATCCATAACATCATCTACACCTATCAACATTGTATGTTAAGCCAAGTTTTTATTTTGGTTGCTCAAGAATGTTTCACTGAATATCGGAGAGTTCAACGTCAAATTCATAGAAGAGATGATATAAGTAGGTACTCTGTTTTCTGGCCAAAAATCTTCACATAAGTAGCTACAAAATGTTGATTATGATTTGTAACGTAGTTCCTTCACACGGCTTGTTGTTGGAGTTGAGTTGTAGAAATCGTAACAATCGAATGTATGAGGCTACCTCGGAATACAGCAATATATGATTGTCGGCACGCTGTGAAAGATAATATTGAACTAGGACACGTAAAACACGTAAATTACTCTAAATACACAAAACATGTTATTCTCGAAAGTAACGCACACTTTCAACAAAAAACGAATGCTTATTGTCCAAAAGTTTAAGAAAATCTGTCCCTACAATTGAGAAGAACTATTAATGATATACCTTCTTATTAGGTGGGCAATCTATTCTTTTCAGAAAGCTAAAAACTATAAGATAAAATTGACGAAGTTCTGAATGAGTATAAGAAAAAATTATGTTATCTTTTATTGTTAATTGAAAACTTTTTGAAAAAAGGTTTCACTCAGAGTCGTTGAATGGATTTCTATCTATAAATTGTCGATGAACCATATCACCCCTTTCTTCTCGTAGGTTCTCCAAGGATTGTGCCGAAAGTATTCTTTTGACTAAGTATACCAGTCAGTATAGTGTACCGAAAACCCGTCATACATATTCAATTAAATTAGTAAAACTTGAAAATATATATTTTATTCATTACTAAGTAGGTAATTATTTTCGGAAACCCCACTGAAGATTTCATTGAATTATGAGAATATTACGTCGATCGGGTTTTTCGGGATGTTCCTCTACACTAATATAATTTACGAGTGTTAACGTAAACAGTTCGTTCCTAAGACAAGTAGCTAACCTACCGCCATCTGTTCGATGTCCATGGCATTTTTATCAGCGTGTTCTAATCTACGAAAATAATACACTCCAAACGATTCCGTAGTTCAAAAGATCGAAAATCACATTAGTTACGTTCTAATTCCGACGCTGAACTTGGAGGCGTTTATTGAACTTTTCATTTTTATGGTATTTTCCACGAAAATAATTGACTTACACTATATCGAAAGTCAACAGTGAGGTGCGGTGCTTAGTGGTTTTTATATCCATTCTAGACCTCCGGGATCAACATTTTCAAAAATTTTATACATACCTACTCAATATATATAAATATATATATATATATATATATATATATATATATATATATATATATATATAGGTATATACATATATATGTTCAGAAAGATTTCCGCGGTCGGAAGTGTTTGAAAAGCTTGGTTTTCGGAATGAACCGCGCAAAAGATTTGAAAAATCTTTTTCAAAAAGATTTTTCAAATCTTTTACGCGGTTCATTCCGTGAACCAAGTTTTTCATATATATATATATATATATATATATATATATATATAATATATATATACATATATACATATATATATATATATATATATATATATATATATATTATATATATATATATATATATATATATATATACATATATATATATATATATATATATATATACATATATATATATATATATATATATATACATATATATATATATAAATATATATATAAATATATAATATATATATATATATATATTATATATAATATATATATATATATATATATATATATATATATATATATATATATATATATATATATATATATATAATATATATATATATATATATATATATATATATATATATATATATATATATAATCCTGCTACCCCTCAATACCTAAAAGTTTATAATCCTCTAAATATCAACCTTATATGAACTAAGCAATTAAAAATTTTAAGGATCAATATTTTATTTTAAATTAATAAAACTATTTTTATTTTTTATAATGTTTATATTTTTTATAGGGTTACTAAGATTTTCTTCAAAACTTAAGCATATTTATTACCTATTACTACTTATAATATTATAAAGAATGGAGTTTATTGTTTTATCTTTATTTAAAATTTTATATTATTATTTAATTAATTTTGATTTTTGCCAAAATTGGTACAATAAATCAAAAACAAAAAAAAAGTGAGAAATTAAACACAATTTTCTAAGAACCATTTCACATGTTTTTTCATTATAAAACTCTCGATAAAACTTTAGCCTTTTTTCAGACGTTCATCTTTTTATACTTGAATGAAATATGACAATTAGGCATTTCAAAAAGTTTGATTCAGAATCTTTAAGACCATTTGTAATTATTGAATTGAAATCAATTTTTGAACGACTACATCTGATATGAGTATCTTTGTTTTAAGTAATTTCTCGAAATTAATAATCCATCATAAATATTTCAAACTGTGTTTCTGTATTGACCTGATGTTTATTAATATGAGAATATACTTGAACAAATCTTATCATATGTTTTCAACGATGTTTGAAGGAAACTGGACAGTGACAGATGTCTAGGTGGAAATTTTCACAATATAAGTAGGTACCATTCATGACGTGATCAACGTTCATTCAGCAGTTATCGAGAAACAAATTGACAGTTGATTGGTCGATTCTAAGAAGTTGAAGGAATTTCACTGTCGTCAAAATAGTGATGTCCTTCAGTCAGTACTCAATTAACAAATAATTTTCACACTTTCGTGGACAATCTTGTTGACTAAATGATCATCGTCTTTTTTTCCATGGTCTAACCCAGTGGTTCCCAAAGTAGGTGCCGCGGCACCCTGGGGTGCCAAGGAGAGTGCCCAGGGACGCCGCGAGGCTCCCCTGATATCCCTACTAAACATCAAAATTTAACATGAATATTTTGTGTATTGGAAAATAATCCGCGTGGCCGGGCCGCACTCTGAGTACGGATTGTACTACTGAAGCTCGCGATGGCTCTCACGTGGCAATGCACGATAAAATAAAAGTCCTCTTCATTGTATCGTGGTGGCAATGTACTATCTCGTACATTTGAACTCCGACAAGAAATTCACATTTTCCTGGAAGAGGATGATCATGTGAACGCCAACAATTTCGCGGATGAAGACTTTCTGCTGAAACTGGCTTACTTTTTCGACATATTCGAAAAACTGAATGTCTTAAATGTATTTCTAAAGGGCCATAACATGCACATAATTAAGCTTGTAGAGAAGATTTCATAATTCAGGAAAAAACTACAATTGTGGAACAAAAAAAAAGAGTGATAATGGAGGCAAAGTTTGCTTTCCAATATTGCAACAGTACATGGCCCATAGTGGAGTTGAGGTTTCACATAACTTGTTGACCCTTTTCACAGATCACCTATTACAGTTGACTGACTGGTTTGCAAAGTACTTCGCAAAAGACCAAGTGGAGAAGTTTGCGTTTATCCAAGGTCCATTCCGTGCTCAAGCCCCACAATATTTTACTACGCAAGAAGAAGAAAATCTAATTGACCTCTCGATCGACAACAGCCTGAAGACAAAATACGCTTGTTCGGATTTGACAGAGTGTTGGTTATCAGTCGAAAAAGAGTATCCGATTCTAAGTGCAAAATCTGTAAGGATCCTCATTCCCTTTGCGACTTCATATCCATGCGAAGTTGGATTTTCAGCGGTTGCAGTTATAAAGCGTCGCACTAAACCAACAACGTCTTGAGTATAGACGTTGTTGACTATAAACACACACACACCTCCAGTGTATGTGGAAGGATTTTGTAATTATATTTGTAATTATATTTTATTTGTATTATCACCTATGTTTTTCAACCAATAAATTAATATACTCTTTCATTTTGAATACTAATTGTATTAGTTTCTTAGCTTGTTTCTTTTTCATAGTCATACAAATATGAAATATAGCTACCACAGATAGATATTATATGACTAGGGTGACTAGTGTGCCACGACTTAAAAAAGTTTGGGAATCCCTTCTAACCAACTAACTAATTGCAGATGTCCTTCGTACTAAAAGTATCGGAATTTTTTCGTGTTTTCATTCAATAACATACCGTATATGTTCCACTTGAACGTAAATATGAATCAGACGAGCCACGAGTGAACATTACATGTAAAATGTAGAAAGAAGTTCTCGTAATGTTATTGTTTATACGTACAACGCTGATTAAAACACACTAGTGTTATTATCGGTTTCACTTCCTGATTGAACTGCTCTCAGATTGATGAACCTTGATTAGAACATTCCAAAGGTTCATTCTGAGGATGATGTTTCATTATTTTAGCTGATAACACGTGATCCGTCACATGTAAGAATGATACATTATTTCTCAGTTATTCGAAACAAGGACAGCTATTTGACAACTGTCGAGAATGACTTCCGACAGGAAATTACTTCATATATGACTCTCAATACTCGGACATCATAATAAAAACTACTGATATTAAATGATAAAAACTTGGCAAAGCATTCCGACTATAGAAAAACAGCCTGCTGTGTCGATTGTATTATATCTCATCAGTGTTGCTTACTTGTGGAGAAGTTGATGCTCTTAGTTCCCACTCATACTCATGTCAGGTGCACTGAGATTTAAAAAAAAATAAGAAAATCCACACTTCACACACCATAACAGAATATGCAAATCATTCCAATTCAGGAACAACTGAATTAATGTCAACAGTAAGTACGATTCTTATCGTACCAAACGAGGTACGTAAAACCACAGTTCCATCAACAGAAAACGTGGGAAATACTAACTCGATACATGATTTGGAAATGCAGGACATCTCGGTGCATGCAAAACTCGTACCTATATTCTGATTTCTCTAATACAGCGATTTATGTTTTATTGTATAAAGTCGGCCTTGTTAGAAGGTTATTTGATACTTGATCTCGGCCACAGACTTTATTTTTCATTCTAGGTACTTGGGGTTCGAGTCCCACCGGAGTTCAACTGTAGGTTCCTTGAAATAAAATCTTCGTAGTTCTTCTTCAATAACTCAATTTTTGTGAACATGTTTACGTCTTAACTTGAACAAAAGAGCTGTCCTGCATAAAATTGACCGTTTGGGGCATAATAATTTTAAAGATGCTCATTTTTTAAAGTTTCATTGAATCGAATCTACGATAGTTTTGTATTAAACACATAAATTTTATCAACAAATCATTAAATAGGCCTTCAAATTATTGTTCGAAATTCAGCTTATTATTTCGCAATTTTTGCGATAAATTAATGCGAATATAATGAATTTACTTGTGTACATCAGAAAATGGTATATTACATTTTAGCGGAATGGCGTATTGAGCAGAAAACTAAATATTCTAATATTTTCGCGCATAAAGATCATTTAACTCAAATTACAGAATGCCGATTTTGGTCTGTACGGCACCATAAAAAATATATGGTCATATATGTTCTTAATAAGTTATCGGTATTTTCAAGGTTCGCCAATTAATAATTCGTTGAAATACGTTATTCTGCTAACTAGCAATCCCATTTCCTGATATACACCCCCGCACCGCTTCAGACCAGCTAGAGTGCAGACCGTCAACGATACAAACGAATCTTCGCTAGAAAACACGGAAGAAAACTCGGGTTTTTCCAATTTGCTACCCCGCCCTGAGATCTGATCGACCGAAACAAACAGTTTCTGACTTTCTGTACTCTGAAAAACATATGCGTACTTACTGCCTTAGATCCACTAGAGTGCAGACCACCAAAGATACAAACGAGTCTTTCCTCGAAAACACCGAATTCGGATGGAAATATGATATTACAATGGTTTCTCCGCTTTCCCGGCTCGGGAAAGTATTTTTCCTCAAAATCAATCAATTGATCTTGTACCTTTCAAGACACAAACAATGACCCCTATCCCACTTTTCCGTCCCCCACCATTTTCGAGAAATCATATGGTCTGCTTACTTTATATAACACGGGTCAACATGAAATTTGACTTTGATTGCAAAGCATTAAATTTCGGTAGTTTAGGTCGTAATAAGACGGAAAAAAAATATATGGCATGAAAAACTTTGCTTTTGTGCTTAGAAGACTGATTGAACGAAATTTTTAAAAAATTCAGGATTTTAATTTTGATTGAAAATAAACTATTGAAATAAAAATGTTTATTATTTTATTAAGTTTTACTATCAAATTAGCTTACAGAAAAGTGGAAAATAACTTAAAAGTGCACACTTTTTACTTTTTTCTTTTATGTTCATAGCTACTTTCTCTCAATAAACCCCAAATATAGTCGCCCATATGTTTCATTGTATTGGCCTTTGATAGCGTTGTTTCAAAATTCATGATGTCCTGATGGAAACGTTCTCCTTGCTCTTCGGAATAGGCTCCCATATTGTTTTTAAATTTATCCAAATGGGCATGCAGCATATGTACTTTTAATGACATCCTGCAGCCATGGCCTTAAAATTTGTAAGCATATCCTCACCAACTTTTCGTAGTTTCAGCTTTATTATTTCCTAAAAATCCAGAAACTACTGCTTTAAAAACTGTTCCAACTTGCTTTTTGAGTACGATTCAGCAACGTTGGAAATTTTTCATCGGCAAAAATCTGTTCTTTATTCGGACCAACAAAACCCCAGCTTTAACCTTTGCTTCGATAACTTCGCGAAAAAAATTTTTTAAGTATCCAAAAGCTTCTGAAGTTTCATCCAGTTTTTTAACAAATTGTTTCATCAACCCTAACTTAATGTGCAAAGGCGGCATTACACTTTTTCCGCTTCAATAATCGGCTCAAAATTTGACGTTCTGTTTTCCGACACACAATTCTGTTCTACAGGCCATGACCGTTGAATATTAGTGTTTAGAATTCCGCCTCTGCTTATCCCACAAGCACAAATAACACGGATACTTTGTATATCCACCCTGTAGCCCATTAAAAATCCACCATTTTAAATCTCCAATCAGCTCCCAGTTATACTCACGCATACTTACAGATTCAAGCAAAATTTTGACACTTTCATAATTTTCTTTAAGATGTACTGAGTGAGCAATTGGAAGAGACGGAAATTTATTTCCGTTGTGCAATAGAACTGCTTTTAAACTTTTTGTAGAGCTGGGTCAATGGAATAAAACGCCATTCGCTAGGGAGACACAGGGTATGCCAATTGCTTCAAACATACTTTAATGTCATTACAAAACAAAAGTCCATCTTCCTTCGTGAAAAAACGTTGCAAACATTTCATGCCTAGTCCGCTGATCCGTGATCTTAACACCATCAAGGCAAATCCCACTGCTTTTAACCGAGAGCTAGAAGCTCTGCTTTATTTTTTGGCAAATTAAATCTCTAATTAGAATCGTTAAAATCTTCTGAAGTAATGAGATAGTGTTTTGGTTGTTCAGGTGTAGGCAAAAAACTCCTTATCGAATTACTTTTATAAGAACTAAAGATGAGCTACTTTTCTGCGATATTTTTTTGGTGGCTCAGGTACTGGTCGTGTCGAGTCATGAGCAATTGGAGCAGAAGAAGATGCGAGGTCAGGATATTCAATAGGTTTTGCATTTTTACCTCCACGTGTTTAACTCGGATTCACCATGCAAAAGTAGCAGTCAGTAACTTGGTCTTTTGGTTATCGCAATATCCTTGGTACTGCAAATTTCATAGACCTTTTCTCACCTCGATACCAACCTGAAAATAAAGAAATAAAGATAGAATATGTCTATTATTTTGGATTCATCGCTTAATTAAATAAAAATTGCTTACCTTCAAACACTTTTACAATAACTACAGCAACATGTGGAGCCATGCTTATCTTGATTCCGTACAGGAAAGTCAAAATATGCTCCATAGGCTTCACAGAGAACGTGAGATGCCTTTAATTTGTATTTCACTTCTCGAACTTTAATAAATTGATCACATATAATACAAAATGCATAAGCATCGTATTTACACTTTCGTGACATTTTAAGTTTTTCTGGGCTTGTAGAAAACACCTGATCCTTGTTTATCACTCGAGTGCCATCTAGCGGCTCTGTGTAAACGTTAATACCCACTCTCACCGCAGCGCGTCTTTTTAAAAATATTAAAATCAATTAAAATTTATGAAAAAATTGAAAAATGAGTATTATTATTATAACTATCACAAAAGCAAACTTTATACCGAAAAAAGGTATTTTCTTTTCGTTTTTGTGCATAACTAACTGGAAAATAATAGTATAAACTTTAGGACAAAGAACGAAAATTTTTTTGTAGAGTCGTGTAATTTAAGTTAGCCCTTCTTTTGTTTCTTGCTTATTTTTGATGCTACCTAAATTTGTTCACAACAAACAAGTTACAAACCCTATATAAAATCTTTTTACCCGCTATTTCTGATCCGCCAAGTTAATATACGTTTAGGGAAGTGCACACTAGGTTTTTCAAATGATTTTTGTACCGCCGCATTTTTGATGTTGATATAACAAGAGTTTTTCGGGATTTTCGAGCATTGCACATCTGTACAACACTCCAAATTCAGTTACAAGGATGAAAATTTGTGAGTGATAATGTTGATGTTTAGGAGGTGCTATTAATTCCGAATGTTTTCTTCCGTCGCCATAATTGTTTTATGGAGAAATTCCATGCGGTTTGCAGGTGTCCAAACTTTGTATCTTTTCATCTCCTCCAAATAGATTCAGGAGGTTAGGAATTTATAAGTGAAAAAAAACAAAAACGAGATGAAAAAAGATATCAGTGAGCTTCAGAAGTCATTGGCCTGCAGATGAACTTCCAGAAGACCAAAATCCTCTTTCATGAAAATGTCAATAACATTAGATAATCACCACTTGGGAACCGTGGAGCACTACATCTATCTGGGACATAATATCAAAATGGGCAAAGATAACCAAAACGCGGAAGTCACAAGGCGGATCGGCTTGGCCTGGGCTGGCTTTGGAAAACTTAGCCATATTCTCAGGGGCCGTTAAGTCCCAATCTTACTTCAGAGAAAAGTGTACGATAGGTGCATTCTCCCCGTTGCAAACTTATGGCCAGTGACCCACTAGTCAACAGCATAAAGCCGTTCAAGAGTCTGTCAGAGAGCAATGGAGCGAGCGATGCTGGGTATCAGCCTGAGAGATTAAATACGGAAAAAGGGAAAATTCGCAAACGCACTGAAGTTATCTGATGTCATAGAAGTATCTGATGTCAATCATGCAAGATTGAGGTGACATGGGCGGATCATGTTGCCCGACATGTCGTGAAATGGACCAAGAAAATAATGCAGTGGAGACCAGAGAGACAAAAAGAATGTTGGTAGACCCCAGGCGACATGGCGGGATGACATACACTCTGCTAGGCGGGAAGAACTGGATGCACACCGCCCAAAACAGATCGACCTGGAAAAAGATGTTCAGCAGTGGACGTTCAAAGGCTGAAGAAGTAGAAGAAGGGCTCTGTTGCTCACTGGTTTATTATGCATCATTATAATGAAGAAATGCAGAATTGTTGAAGTTAATTTAAGAAGATTTTCAATTACCAAAAAAAAAAATTTGTTCTTAAAACGTTAAATCTTCACTCGATCACGTATATCTATTCCGTAATGAATATTTATTGTCCGCGAGTTTAACCGTTAAACCAGTGGGAAAATCCTTTGCACTAATCTCGTCATAACCTTCATCTATTCATTTTTCCCAATTATACTTTTATTTACATCGAAAAGCGCTTAAGAAATAACTATTGTTCGAGAGGCTATGATGTTTTTTTAATGATCGAAACACCGTAACTTAATTGTCTTCCGTTCGTGATTTGAACCTCGTTCGGAAGGTCGTTCAATTCGTATATCGACAAGCAAAACCTCCACTATCTTCAGTAAAATCTTCACGAATTTCAATACTTTTCAGCGCCGAATCGATTTCATAATGAGGATCAATAATAATGTAAAACGATCCTATCAAGTGCGGGAGTATTTAATCGATCGAACTGGACGTGAAAACTGACGGAAATGTCAATTTGTAAAAATACTCTCAAATAATCTCATTCAGAATGGCAGGTACAAGTGAAGTGAAATTTTTGTACAAGAACTCCGAATCGGGTCAACAGTCTGACATCGAGAATGACAATGTTTGCATGGGCTGTCATTTATGTTTGAATATTCAGTATTTCTAATATACAGATGCATAATTTCCATGTCATGTTTAAATTACATTATTTTTCACTTGTATATTATTTGTTGATTTTACCTTAGATACGGTTGCTATAAACACACTCATTATGCCCTAGGGCGTTATGAGCGGGAATTATGGATCATAACGCCCGCTTATTATACGAGAATAAATTTAGATTCAGAGGTTGAGCGTCAAACTGAACACACGCTTAACCTCTGAATCCCAAGATTTAGAGGTTAAATCAAAACCACGTGTGTGACAATAAATGTAATGTGATATGGTGAACAATAAGTGTTAATAATAAATAAAATTTTGAAACAAGCAAGCGGGTATTGGTATAATCAAGACCTCTGTTAACAGAGACCCGGCCAAGACGATTTGTATTGGGAAAATAGCCATAGCAGCTAGCCCATTTCACCTCCCGATAGGAAGGGTTAAATAGCCATAGCAGCTAGCCCATTTCACCCTCCGATAGGAGGGTTTTTTAAATAGAAGAAGAAGAAGAAGCAACCATTGATTTAAATACTTCATAATCCTTGTCGTATACGACTCTGGATTTCTCCGGGCAATTATTATTCGCAGCTTTGGCTGCATTTTCTATGATATTCTTGGGTAAATTCATTTTCATTTCCATTATTTCTATGAGACTTCACAAAGAAAGCAATGACATTCACTAAATATGATGACAGAAAATATTCACAAACGTCAAATATAAACAAATGGCATACCTACTTGAGAAGGAAAATTGAAAGTATAGGACAATGAACCGATTTTAAAATCGATTTTTCATTGTAGTAAAATAATTTTTTCGTTAAAAATAAATCTTGTATGCACCACGTGCGTTACTAGATCTAAACGCCATCGGGTCAAAGGCCCTCGGGGCGAATGTTTCCCCTCCGGGCGTTAGAAATCTATATAACGAATTGGTACATAAATAACTATTTTAGTCGTATTTTTTCTGAAAATATAGTATTTTGCTATTATCGAAAGTCAACTGTAATGTGCGCGAGTGGTTTTTTATATCTGTTTTAGACCTCCTGGACCAAGAGTTTTCTTTATGTCTGATTACATCAAAATTTTGGCTTTTTCGAACTTTGAGCAATGTAGTGCTGTAAAAAGTTTATATAGAAAACTTTGTACGTGAAAAATTCAAATTGTTGCACTGAGAACTGTTTCATTTTGTTAGGTAAGAAAAGATTATTTGAAATTGATTTTTTGGCAATTATATCTCCATAGATATACCTACTTATATCGTTTGCCTCTGGAAGAAAAACGACACAACTCAACAAGGCAGTTTTGGCAGGAGCAGGGATTCGAAGTTTTTTTGGAAGTTCAAACTTCTCTAATCTATACATTTGTCGTCCTATTTCGAATT
>JARQZK010001501.1:467500-516633 GCA_030704885.1 Cynegetis impunctata | reverse complement strand
CCTTAAACAAGCTTACCCCATTTTGAGGACGTATATTTATCTTGGTGAAAGTTACGTACATGGTCTGCCTATGACACATCGCGAAAAATCTTGTGACCAACCTTGCGATGTGACTACACCGAAGGTGGAGGAAGGCGAAAAAACGCCGTGTGTGGAAAAAAAACCTGACTCAATTTCGCATCACGATAAATGTGAAGATATTGGAGAACCAAAACCAATTGATAGTAGTAAATGCAATAGTTGAACTAGTATGATCATTAAATTGAATGTTTGTTCAAAAAGTTTTTTAATGCCTGATAAGTAGTGTTGTGCTGCTTTTTTGGAAAGTTTGATGGTTTAAAATATTTAATTCTGAAATTGTACGTTTTATTAAAAAACATCCTGACATTGAATGAGAATAACACTCTAGTGAGTTATAATCACTCAATAGTTGGGTATCTTCTTATTGCTACGGTGAAACGTGAAAATGTTTTGAAGATTGATGCATTTGAAAGAGATGCAGCATGCAGTCAACAAGTTATCCCTTGCACAAGTTGAATGGTGATGTAAATGTCTGTGTGTCTTAAATCAATCTCAGTTTTCTAACATAAACCATATTTTCAAGAATAAACAGTGCCGGAAAATTCAATACTCCAAGTTCAAGAAAGGTTCTCTACAGTTTTCGAGGTATCTTCTTATTGCTACGGTGAAACGTGAAAATGTTTTGAAGATTGATACATTCGAAAGAGATGCAGGATGCAGTTAACAAGTTATCTCTGGCAACAAGTTTGATAGTCATGTGAATGCTTGTGAGCCTTAAATCCATCTCCGTTTTCTAACATAAACCATATTTTCAAGTATAAACAATGCCGGAAAATTCAATGTTTTAAGTTCAAGAAAGGCCCCCAACAGTTTTCGCAGAAACCAAGGCCAGATGCAACTCTTATGACTCTTTTTCGGGAGAGATGGAAACGTTCTTACGGGCTATTCTTCAGTAACTTATGGTTGGAAAAAAAATGTTTCACCTCTGTCGAAAACTTCTCAGCAACTTTTCTAACGGTTTTTTCAAAGATGTGGAGTCTGTCAAAGCACTAAGTACTCGATTTATAAAGATTATGTAGCTAAATCCTGATAGTGAATATGGAATATAGGTAATCCAACAAAACATTTTCAATAATTTATTTTCTGTAATGTTTCTGCTATTCGAAAACTTAGCACTCCTGATTATAGGAAGAACGGTGTTTTTCAAGCAATATTTGCAACCGTATCGGCTTAACATCATCGGGTGCATAATTTTGGCCATTTCCGTAACCAAAAAAAATGCAAACAATTTAACATTCCAAAAACAACTACTTACCTTACCATTATAAAAAATTCAATGGAAATGAAACTTTGACACATTCAAGTCACCATTATAATTTAATAAATGAGAAAAAAATATATATCATTAATATCAAAATCCAGTTGCTTATGTCCTATCAATTTCGCAATACGAATTCTAATATCAAATGAACATTTGAAAGAACAATTTATGATCTGTTTCAAAAACAAATTATCACGTTTTATTTAAATTTTTTGATGTCAATAAAAATGTGTTTATGAAAACTGAGGGGAGCACTTCTATTAGTCATCACTGAAATCGGGGGCATTTTCCATATGGTTTGAATAGGAAAACTATAAATGACTAGATATAATATTAAAGAGCCTCATTTTAGAAATCGGGACACAATTACTTTATTTCTAGTTGACTTGAGGGAATTGTTATTATTCTGAGTTTTATTGAGTAGACTTTTTCCATTAATTTTGATGGATAATTCTTTTTTTGGTGGTATTCTGAGCGGATATGATCCACCTCTGATGTAAGACGAGGAAGAAGCTTTTTTAAATAAACGTATGTAATCGGGTTTCTGATACTCAGTTTTTTCTACTTCTTGTGGCTTATTATTTGAAGTAAATGAATGTACTTCTATATCTAGTTTTGTTAGGGATGAACAGCCTTTCTTCTCCCCGTCGGGTTGTTCATTGATTTTTGGTAATTTCAATGAATGCCGCATTTCTGTGTTATCGAACTCACAGTTGTCACTATTGAATGCTTCTATGTTTTCTTTTTGAATTTTCTCAGAACTCTTCTTTTCCAAAACTTCAACTGATTCCAAGAGAATACCTTTTTTATTTGGTTTCCATTTGGACCAATAAGATTCTTCAATTTTCTGTAGTTCATATTTATGCTGCAGTTTATCTTCAACATTACCGAGTTCGATGTTTCTCATGTGAATGGCGTTTTCGTTAATTTTTTCGATTTCTCTTACAACTGCATGCTGAAGTGATATAGGATGGTCACTATTATGTACTGACTTGTGATGGTCCATGGTGAATTTATGAAGATGTAGAGGACATGTCCCACTAGAAGATGATCTTGGTTTCTCCAATTTTGCGTGAAAAACAATCTAGAAAAATATATACTACATCATTCACTAAATTTAGATTAATAAAACCAACACCTTTGAATTTACGTAAAATTAGGTCATCGGAGTACAAAATTTGCATCAGTTAATAGAACTTTCAAATTGACAGTTTGTCAAATTTCGACAGAAACTTGTACTAGCATTGATGATACGTAGTGATTAGTACCTAACAAATTATCCTCATTCAATTATAAAGAAAAACTATCGCACAAAAATATTAAGTGAAGAACATATTCAAATTACTTGTCTAACTTTAATCGATCATGAGTAAAATAATAATTTTTTTTATACTAAAAATTATATCAAATATAACAGCCTCACTTTCATCAGAAATTCAAGTAGAAAACTTAAATCTCTCAGTATCTAAGCACAACATTAATATTGCTTATCGTACCGGTAATAATTTAGGAAATATGAAAAATAATAAATCCAAAGTTCATAAAGGTAATAAATCAGGAGTTTATGAAATTAATTGTGGTGATTATGATAAGTTTTACATTGGTAGAACTTTCAGAAGTTTTCAAACTAGAATTTCAGAACACAAACGTAACTTTGTTAATCAAAAGTCGGATTCACATTATGCAAACCATTTAATCCAAGAACATCACACATTCAATTTCGATTTTAAAATATCAAATGCTGAAAGTAAGGGAATTAAACTTAATTTTTTTAGAATCATTACAGATAAATAAATACAAGCATTCCGGTCTCCTATTGAATAGCCAAATCGATCATACTCAAGCCCCTTTCTCAATCTTTTCAAAAGGAACGAACTACCTGACTAGCACTTCAGAATTGGTTTTTCCTATTCTAATAATTATTTGTAACCATCTTTCTATTTACCCCTTCTACACAATTTGTCATCTCTTTTTTCTTGTTTTCTATATAACAGAGAAACATAGTTTGCTATTAGCATCTGAAGAAGGTGAAGTTCCACCGAAACGTGCGTCATACGTTATTCCTTTTAATAAATGTGTAAATTGTTATTATTAACCATTGTTTTAATAAAATAATAGTATATTATTCAACGAGCACAAAATGATTGCTATTTTTCACGAGGGTGAAGTTTGCGACACGAGCTGCAAGCGAGTGTCGCAATTCACCCGAGTGAAAAATTGTAATTTTGTGCGAGTAGAATACTATACTTTGTCCACGACTTCCTCGAAAAAATTTGTAATAATCTGCATTTTCAACAATAAAAATAGTTATCAACAGCGTTGACATAACATTTTCTGTGTTCACTGAAAACTGCATACTCACGTAAACGTCAACTATTTCACTTGACATCGATTCCATTCCTTTCTTTCACTCTGATAAAAATGAAATAGATAATTTATTAGAGTAAATATTCAATAAGTTGGGCATTATATTAAATATTAGTTTAATAATTTGCCTAAAAGTTATCTTAGTTACATAAAACCTAAAAATCTAATAACAATACTATCCTAACAATGTGAATGATAGTCTCAAGTTTGGACATACGTTTTGAGTGTGACTTCATGCAGTGTATAATAAACCATTATACACACTAGTGAATAATAGGTATAATTATACTTCAGGAAGCACACGTATAATGAATGATTTATAGTACAGTCGTGGACAAAAATAATAATTTGTTGCAAACCCAGTTATTCACAATTCAAATCACTTAATTATATGAGTTTCTCAAAAAAACGGCTTCACAAAATTACTGCTTATTTATAATGACTGGAAAATTATTTCTAGCGACAAAACCTCTCTCAACAACAGGTTTTTCTTATTTCTTCGACCAGAACGTAAGTAAATGAAATAGACACCATGAAAGATGTCAAGGTGAATCATAAAATACCTGCTAATTTTCTGAAATGGAGTATTTCTCTTTTTAATTTTAACAGAAGCCAGCCAGGGCCGCAAAACATTCAATGAAACATAGTGTTGTCTGTTTTCGAACTTTTCACTTTTTCTAAAATACATTAACGATAAATTAATTTAAATTTTTCGAAAGTTTTGAGGAAGTCACGAATTTCGTGACGAAACGTTTACTGCCTATTAAAGTCAAGTTTGAAACTCAAATGGTAGGTAATAGACAAATAATTATATTAAAACAATGGTTAGTAATAACAATTTACACATTTATTATAAAAAATAACGCATGACGCACGTTTCGGTGAAACTTCACCTTCTTCAGATGCTAAAGGCAAACTGAAGAAGGTGAAGTTTCACCGAAACGTGCGTCATGCGTTATTTCATTTAATAAATGTGTAAATTGTTATTATTAACCATTGTTTTAATATGTTTATTAATTTACACCATGTATCGACCCAATCAATCCAAAACAAATAATTATATTTATATAAGTATTATATATATGTATATATATATATATATATATATACATATATATATATATATATATATATATATATATATATATATATATATATATATATATATATATATTTTTTATGAATAATTCCCTAGGGATTCCATGTTTCTATGTAGGTACATGACTTCACTTAATAGATCAGTAACTTAATTTGCAAAATTTTATAGAAGATGAGTTTATACCTAGAAGATGAACGAAATAATATGATAAAAAATATTTATTAAGTAAATGGTTAGTTAATAAAAAACATTTTGTATTGCAACTAACAGTAATTAAATTGAAGTGTGCCTGTAGTTAGATAGAATTATCAAAAATTCTATGTAACAACGTAATTATCACATCTTTGAAAACTACTCTAGGAATATATTCACAATACTTGAAACATATCACTGGTTCAATCCATAAAATATGATAAGAATAAAATTTTATAAATGGGATTTTCAATCCACAAAATATACTTAGAAATAAACAAATCACAAGTATTCGAAATATAATTGTATGTTGAATGAAAAAAATATTATCTACAACATCCTTATTTCAAATTTTATTCTATGTAGTTTAAAGTATATACCTACTGATATATAAAAATTTATGACTTTATATCCATATTGTAAATATTTTGCGACATCAAATGTTTTTACATTTTATTCTACAATCACTGGTAAGCTTTTTCGATCTTTCAATTAATTTCTAAACAGTCTCACTTCATTCTACTGAAAATATCAGCAGACATAACTAGAAGGTGAAATTTTTTTCAACGAAGGAAATCTAACTATGATGTGAAATTTCATACAGTGTGGAACAGCCAAATGGAATAAATTCGATAACGAATAAATGAGAGCGTGTTGGGAAAAACGCTTGGACACGTCGATTTGTATTTTCAGATGCGCCTTTTTTTCAAAAAAAAAATAATTATATAGGGTGTCATGTGCCAGTGGCCGATACCAACTTTCTTATTTTAAATACAACCCCCTGTATATTATTAATTTTTGGATTCTTCAGAAAATTCTAGACATTATTCATGTACAATGTCCCATACCTATCTTCAACTGTTTCGGAAATATTAAGTGGTTTCAGATGTATTACAAACGTTAGAAGACATTTCTATACCAGATTAGCATGTTGCCAAGACGTTCGCGGCGAACATTTTGAACATCTCTCACATTGAAATTAATGTTTTTTGTTTTTTTTTACATTATTTGTGAAATAAAATAATTTTTTTTTAATGTTAATTTTTGTAATACATCTGAAAACACTTAATATTTCCGAAACAGTTGAAGATAGGGGTGACATTGTACATAAATTATGTCTAGAATTTTCTGAAGAATCCAAAACTATTAATATACAGGGGGTTGTATTTAAAATAAGAAAGTTGGTATCGGCCACTGTCACATGACACACCCTATATAATTATTTTTTTTTGAAAAAAATGCGCATCTGAAAATACAAATCGACGTGTCCAAGCGTTTTTCCCAACACGCTCTCATTTATTCGTTATCGAATTTATTCCATTTGGCTGTTCCACACTGTAGAATACTTGTAAAGGTTAAAATTTTATTTCAAAATAAATTGGTGAATAGATTTTAATCCCATAGATGTTGGTAACAGTATATTTGAATATTCCTTATTAGAGATTCTCGTCATTGTTATTACTTGTTATCAAAATATAGAAAAAATTCGATCGAAAAAGCTTATCACTTTTATTTTAATGACTTATATGAATAACACAAAATCACTCAGATCAGAAACAATTTATTTTTGAAAAATATTTATATTTCCGATATAAAATTAATGCAATAGGCTTAACAAATCAGAAAAAATAGCAAATTTTTTAGACAGTTGCACAGACAAAAGTAATCGACACCTATTATTTATGTCCCTTTTTTAGCTAGAGATAGGCGAGTGGTAAATTTTTGTACTGTTCTGATATGTGATAAATGTAGGATCATAGAATAAAAGAAATCAGAACAAAATACATTGATTCGGTTTATCGGAAATATTAGTTTAAATTGTTATCAATTTTGTGCTATTCAAATATATAGTAAAGTTTTACAGTTTTGTAAAAACCAACATGTCTATATAAAATTACACTTTCACACAATTTCAAAAAGGTTTATTAAATTTGTTGAAGTTCACAATACGCGTTTCAGGTATTACACGATCAAATCTGTGGTTATACCGATCTTAGAACTATCTTTTAAGCACTTGTTCACTAATTTTGATTTTTATTCCTAAAACATCCTCTTGATATCGGTATTTTGCTCTCGTACTCCTCCAATATTCGAAGTTGTTCATTTTAAATATCTACCACAAAATATTCATCAGTATTCAGTAATGCCTACATGACGTATCTTCTAAATATGGCAAAACATGGCTTTTTTAATTTCGAGCAAAATATTTCATACAGAAAGAAACGAATTGGTTCACCAGTTGTGCCCTTCAAGCTACTACATTACAAGATTGTGTGGTGGTTTTAGGAAGGTAAAATACTTCTAGATAAATAAATTTCATTCTAGAATTAGTTCTTAGGAAAAAGTTGGAATTTACTACCATAAAAAGATTTTTCTTCCATTAAGTTTATAATGAACAATGTTGAATGTCATCACATCTAAAAAATGTCATGTGAAATCTTTCTATTTCAACACGATTACCACACTTCCAGAAATTGTCAATTTTCAGGCATCTTGTGAAAAAATATTTTACTCGAACAATAAAGCGTAGTGAATACAATATGTCATCTAACACGTTAAGTTTTAAAAACTAGGTACTTTGTATCAAACAACTAAAATTATTGAGGACTTTCCCTAAATGTACTATGAAATATCCACTATAAATACATTCAGGTTTTTAGTGCAATCAAATATACATTATTGTTACAGATTATTAGAAATTTCATGTAAATTGTACACACAAGTAACAATCATCTATTTTCAATTAATCAGTGGAACTAAAATGTCCGAACATTAATTTTATCTCGTACTTCATGAAGAAAACAATGAAAATATTTATTGCTTCAAAAAAGCACCGTAAAAAATTAACTTGTTACAATTTCCGAAAGATTTAATTTGGTTGTAAAGTTAAGTGGGGTAAGTGTGTAAGCGCCAAATAATTATTATTCCGATAACATACTGGCGTGGCCATCTATAAAACAGTATCTAAAGGTTCATAATAGGCCATTGTAAGCTACAGCCGAAGTTAAGATAATTGCTATATTGGCGGGAAAAGCTAATATTTCATAACCTCTCACCATACACAGTGCATGTAGTTGGTAGACGTTTACTCATCGTGTGACATCATAGTTCCAAGTGAGTTTTTTGAAGTTTTTTTACTACAAATATGGTAAGAGGCAGTTCAATTTTAACCTACAGTCGTTATTTTTATTTTAGATCAAGCGTTTATTATTATTTGGTACTAAATACACACTTGTCCCACTAAAATTCTACTCTGTGGAAGTGTGTATTAATTCAGCCGGACAAGTGTGTACTAATAGTGAAAATGAGAAAAGTTCACTATTTGAAGAGCTGCTTCTGGAAATAGTGAAACATCACAGAGGAAAAGAAGACAAGAAACCTAGAAGAAAAATCGCGGGTGGAGCTGAAATTATACCTGCACCAGAGGTAATTAAACATTTACAGAAAAAACCAATTAAGAAGACAGTGAAAAAAAGTAAAGTCTCTAACGTAGTCAGTGAATCAGAAACATCATCAGATGAAGAAGAAGTTTGTGAAGACCAGAGTGGTGATGATATTGACGAAGAATTTAGAGATCAGGAAGAATTGATCACATTTATGGATGAACTAAACAAAGAAAATTCAGATGCAGATGTTAGCGATTGGATATTGGTAGTATTCATGTTACTGTCAACAAAAAAAGAAGACGAAGAAGTAAAATTAAAATTTTCAAGAAACGTTCATTCGTTAGATCCAACTGCTACAAATTCTTTCATCTCGGCTGATCCTGAGGAATGTGCTTTCATTGGAACTCAAAATATTATTATGGTTCTGCCAAAGCCAGTTGTTAGTAAAAGGGCTGTGCAACGATTTGGACTTTCTTTTACAGATTATAATGTTCATTAGTAATATAACTCGATTTATTCAAATATTTTACTTTACCTTTAGGATATATTCATGTTTTTTCTTCACTTTTAGTTATTCAGTTAATGTCCATTTCTTGTTAAAAAGTTTGTAACTTGAAGAGTTTGTAAGATAAATTTTTTTTTGCTCCAGTCGAAAAATAAAATATCGCAGTTTTACACACTTGCCCCAGACTTCTACATTTCTTGATATGTGCATTGTATTTGGCTTGCATACACACTTTCCCCGTTTCACAGGAGAAGTGTGTACTATGGGCATAGAAATATATATAATATAGAAATAAATGCGAAAATGTGTCTATATCAAAGTTTTATTATGAGGACTTGTAGGCAATACCCATAACTATGTTATGCCAAAATTTGAGATCTGCAACTCTAGTGCTTTGTTTAAAAATATGGTGTATATACGAACTTTCCAAATATTGCTACACACTTACCCCACCTTACCTTAGTAAATTGTATGATCACAAAATAGTTTATCAACTATAATTACACAATAATGATATTTCTTATGTAGGAATGACTTCATCTTTAATATAAGATTATCAAGACTTTAATTGATTTCATATTACTAAAATGTAGGTACTCAGTTTCAGTCTGAGAAACTCTTAATGTGAAGTAACTTAAAGTTGTGGGTTGCAAGTATTCCATTGTCTCATTAAACTATTCAACATAACAAAGCGATTATATCGGAGCTCCTAGTTCAATTATTATTAAAAAATGTGCATAATCATCTATTGAATTTATGGAAAAGTAAACAAAATTTGAAGCAACATGAAGAGATTCTCTACTTTCTTTTAAATCTTATAGAAGCATGATGAGATCTATCTAAATTCACAGTCAACAGATCCTCTGGTCTCGTCTAAAATTGTATGACGAAGATGCGTTTCACCTAAACCACCTGAATAAAGTCTACAAAATGTTAGTATTGACCTTGATGATCAAATTACGAAAACTGCAAAATAATTTCGTGAGGTGTGTGGATTCATATTTCTACAAAGTATTAGCCAAAATGTTTTCACGTTTTCATTCAAATGAATTCAAGTGAATATATTAAATTTTTCATCCCAAGCAAAAGCAACCACCACGAATTTTTTTTAGTGTGAGTTTTCACGAGAATTCTGCCCGCTTCAAAGGTCGAGATTAACACTGAATAAACACGGTAGACTTCCTAAAAGCGGACGCCTAGAGGATTTTCTTGCGAGAAGGGGCGACAGAGAACGCCCTCTAAGCTTTCCTCACCAACAGTAGACTGACCATTCCCCTCCGTGGTCTCCAGTATGGCCCCACGTTGTAACTGATTTTGCTTTCACCTGTAAAAAATAATAAATGTTAATGTTTAGCACAATTATTGTCACATTACTACCACACACAAATATATATATATATATATATATATATATATATATATATATATATATATATATATATATATATACACATATATTATATATATATATATATATATATATATATATATATATATATATATATATATATATATATATATATATACAGTGGGCTCCCGGTAATCCGGCCCCTGTCTAATCCGGCGCCCCCTGTAATCCGACATGCCTATCATTATTGAATGTAAGTTCACATGCATAATTTTGCGAAAAAAATTGATGAATATTTTCATATTTCAAAATTTGATTTTTATTCTTAGTTTTTGATTATGCATTTGTTTGTATACAATTATTTCATAATGTGAAATTTAGTTATTATTTTCTGTAAGTTCTATAGCATTAATAAGGTTAATTTTATAATCAAACGTAAGCTGTCTATTGTGGTGTTTAATTTACTAAATTCGACATACATAGGTATGTAGTATATTATGATTTATAGTTCAGATAGAATCTTATCATTTTGATCTGTAATTTGTCGGATTACAATGTACTCGTTTTCAGAAAATTCCGGAATATAGGGGGTCTTAGGCAGTACTCTATAATCCGACAAATTCGATAGTCCGACACGGCCCTGCAAAACGTTTGTCGGATTACCGGGGGTCCACACTGTATATATATATATATATATATATATATATATATATATATATAACCCTATGTTATTCATCATATAACTCTGCCTGGTTATAACGAACTCGCATATAGCGAACGCTCGGATATAGCGATCTATTTCCTTCACCAAATTTTGAGATATATTATCGGCTATAACGAACTATCGAAGATCTTTCGTCACTTTTTTTACACACCCCTCTTATTCGCCAGATTTGGCTCCATCCGACTATCATCTCTTTCTTCCAACGAGGAGGTAATAAAAGCTGTGGAGGTCTGGTTTGCAGAGCAAGAAACATTTTTTTTGAAAGGTCTACACGTTGCAGGTTCGCTGTAATTAATGTATACAATTAAAAGGAGAATATGTTGAGTAATAAAATATTTTGACATTGAAATTTTTTTTGGTTCTATAGTAGGCTAAGAATTTTTCAATATATCCTCGTATAATATGCATGTATTATATATATAAACCTTCCTCTTGAATCACTCCATCTATTGCTGAAAACTGCATTAACATCTGTTGAGATTTTAGAGTTTTATAGAGTTTGAAAGATCTAAGCGAACAGACAGCGGAAGCGACTCAATTTTATACTATGTAAAGATTATGAAACCAAAATAATACCGAAAGAAATGTTTTCCCACTAGCCCCGTTGTTTTGAAGTTGGGTTATAAATTTTGCAACAAAACCTCAACAATTATTTTTATTTAATTCTCCTGTGTTGCGAACAAACGCTATCAATTCCGGATATTTCGGTTTTGCTATTGAAATAATAGTGATTATAAAATTGTAAAATTAGAAACTGAGCGCTTTGTCCGTAAGTGTTGTCAATGAAAATTTTCCTTCACCAGAAAGGTTGATGTTCTGCGACATCATATTTATTATCCCGCAACTTATTACTCACTTATCTGATATTGAAAAATGCTTAAGGTCACGTAGCTTTGAGCCTTTCAGTTGATTATTTTAATAACGGCTATGTCCACTTTGCCTGAAACGAAGACACGAGTGAGTCTTCACTCGGAGTCTCGACTATTATATAACTTGTTGAACTATTCTTTTGATCCGTTCCAAATTATTCACCGTAAAGGGGAGACATTCTTGCATTTTGCATTTTGGTCTTTTCAGACTTCATCTTCAGAAAGCGAAGGGATTGCTTTGACGTGGGAGTGCAAGATGCGCTTCAGTGGCGTTCTCGTATGAGAAAATGTAGCGACAACCTTTGTCGTATTATTAAAGACAGAATACATATGGCGGATAGTCCTGTGTAACACAGTGTTGTATAACACTTTTGTGTTGACACTTTCACATGTGTCAGATGTGCTGAAACAGTAGAATGATATCCAATGGCTGAATGGCACTCGACACTTCATGAAACCGAGGTGCGGGAAAGGTATGGTCTCTTTCAGAAATAACGCGACTGCACGTTTAGCACTAGAGATGTGTTGTATCATGGACTATACTCAACCCACATTACATTAAACTATTAGTTTTTATAGTAAACATGTGCGTAATATAAGCCGCGCTAGTCGAGCCTCAGGATTTTTGGCGCTGCGGATTATTTTATTTGATATTACGAATAATTTATGCTTCTCTATCTTAAAAATTTTCACATTCTGCAATTCTACATTAATTGATTTATTATAATGTTTTGCTTTGTGTGTCATAGTTATTCCGACTCTGATACCCAGCACTGACCTGAGCCAACAGAAAGTTGATGCTGAAGCATTGAGTTTCAGTTTTAAGAGTGCCAGATTTGTTTTTAATACTTTACGCAACGCATGACTCCCGACTGTGTCGTGACACAATTGAAGACCTCGATGCAAGAAGAGGACAACTCCATTTTTAAAAACTTTTCAGAAACAAAGAAAAACGTTTCAAGAATTTATATCCTAAGATTTTAATTTTTATATTTCCTATTATTTTAGACTTTGTTTAAAATCGAATTATTCGACAAATAATATAAGATTATGTATAAGAGTTCTCCTGTTTTTGCTCCAAACACATGTGCTTTTAGTGGTTTCCTTGGTAAAAAAAAATGAGAGAATAGTTACAAAACAATATCAAGATAAAGTTAGGCTTGTACTGAATTAAACAAAGCATTACAGGTATTGACTGTTGATAACTTGAGTGCTTGTAGTGGCCAGAC
Organism: Cynegetis impunctata; assembly: GCA_030704885.1. Lineage (NCBI taxonomy): Eukaryota > Metazoa > Arthropoda > Insecta > Coleoptera > Coccinellidae > Cynegetis > Cynegetis impunctata. The sequence goes on along the minus strand of JARQZK010001501.1, from coordinate 503,572 downwards.
AGTGAACTATGTTTGGCTCATGCTCCCAGGAGCTGTCCCATTCTTCCCCCGAAACACAGACTGTTGCAACTCCTTTCCTCTAATATCTTATAAAATATTAGTTGGAGCTGCATCGTTCTTTCACACAAATAGAGATAATATTTTTCTTCATTTATGCCAATGAAAAAGAAATCCTGCAAAAAGTGGAGCTATCCCCTTTTGGCTCCGAGGTCTTTAATTGTGCTGGCACAAAGTGTTGAAACACTAGGTTGTGTTAGTATCATTGTTTCAGCACCCAATATTTCACTGTGTTACCCAATAATTCTATTAGTTCAAGTAAATCAGTAATATTTTATAAAAAAGTGAAAAAAATTAAGTTAATAATAATACAGTGGTTGTAATAAGTCACAGTTTTTTTCAGTGAGAATTATTAGTGCATCTTATGTTTATTATAAAAGGATATGGCAATTATTCTTTTATGAATAATATTCACATCGTACAGTATATGAAGAAGAAATATTTACTCCAAAAAAAGTATTTACTCTTAATAAATATTTATCAATACCTAGTGAACGAATAATGTTAGAAAAATACTTTTTCATATTTAATAAATGAATAAATTGTTTCCAACCAAATTAATTTATTCGTAGTTAGTAAATTCTTCCATCAGTGCATAATTAAACCGCGATGAATATTTTTATGAATGATTTAACTATATTTTAGTGGAGAAACATTTTTCACTTAAGTTAACCCAGTTTTCTCGCAATTTTATACTGTTTCTTGTGAAAAAAAATTACATGATATTTGATAGGACCACCCCCTCCCCCACGGAGTGGACTGAGTGAGATTTTCCTCGACCCCCTCCGCCATAAACACCTCACGTAATTATTGGATGCCCCTAATTGTATTTTTTTGTAGGGTTGAAGTTTGAGTTTTAATATTCTAGAATCTAGACTTATGCCTGTGACGTCACGAAGTTTATGACTCGCTCACCTTTATTTACCCCCTCCTTCCTTCGTAACGTGTGACGTAATTTATGGATGGCCCCTATACGCGAATATAAGAAAATATCTGATGACCCTTTTCAGCGAAACTGTTTGTCCAATAAAAAAGTTTTCTGTGTAGTTCATGAATTTATTGTTGAGTAGATCTATTGTGATTCAGTGATTCAAGTAATTTGAAACAATGAAAAATTCTCTGTTTCAGAATGCATATAGAAATAGATATTAATTTATTCAAAGATTTTCAGCTTTTGGTGCAGGGCCGTCGGTATACATTAGATCATAAGATTTTTGTACAAAAATGTATAACTGAAGAAATTCATTTTTGTACTCTGTAATTGGGGTCATTTCACGTCAAACCAACAATGCACTAAACCTGAACTCAGGTTTTCATGAAAGTTAGTTTATTTGTCGTTTTTTCTGTCCTGAATTTACGTAAGCTCAAAGCTTATTGAATGCTTTAATTCAAGTTTTTTCCGCCCTAGAAGGTTGTTCAATGGACTCACATTTGGCTTAAGTTTCACTAAATAAAAATAATTAGATACTGTTTTAGCGGTAAAAAATAGTCGACATGTTTCGAATTATGAACTCATTATCAAGACTGACTACAGGAGAGTATTACATTTTGTTTTATAAAACAGACAATAGCAAAGGTGATACCTGAAAATCAATTTGATCGTTTACAAGGGGTAACTTATTTCGAGAATTTCAAGAAGGTCAAGGCGCTTTCCTTTGTTACCTGAATGTAACAATTGGGTTCTGTTGAAATCCAGGAAATGATTAAATTTTATACAATGTTCGGAGAAGCCAGTGGTATTTTTATTTTGTAGAATTGACTTTTATGTTCATCAACTCGAATGTTTTTATTTCTTCCTGTTTGTCCAATATGTCCTGCTTTCTTCAGTGGACGGACACCACTTATTGGAGCATTGAGAAAAGTTAGTCCCTATCTCAGTAATAGTGCAAGAAGAGCGATCTACTATTCTAATATTCATTCTGCGCTTGTGTATCTCATCAGAATTTGGTCAAATACTTCAGTTGATAACCTACTGAGGTTTCAAAGAATACAGAATCAAGCTTTGAAGGCATTATACAACTTGCCATATGATACTCGGACAACTGAGTTGTACAGTACCTTGGGGATACCCAACATGAAACTCACCAAAGTGGTTGAACAGTGCAAACTGATATATAAAATTGAGCATGGCTCACTTAAATGCAATATTGAGTTGAAAAAAAGACTGAATATACATAATCATGGAACTAGACAAATGAATAACTATAACCTAGGTAATATAAGAACAAATAAAGCGAAGAATTCACCGATCTACCAGGCCGTTACAGTTTTAAATAACCTACCAGAAGATATTAAGAATCTAGAAAAATCAAATTAATTTATAAAAAAAGGCAAATTACTTCTCAAAAGCTGATATACCTCTCCACATTATAATAATGCGTTCACACATATTTTATTTTGTAATGAATATTATTCTACGGTAACATCGACTCGATCGATGATTTGTAGTTTTATTTTATAATAAATAAATATGTCACTCCCTACTCCTAATGTGACGACACATATTTCGCTTTTATTTGAGTTGCAGTTTAAGCTTAATTACTTCAGACTTCCTATACATGTAACGTCACGAATCTTCTGACTTGAACCTCCCCATCCCCATGGACCCTAAGATGTCAATGAGAAAGACTATTTCTGAATTTTCGCGTTCTGAAAAAACATCTTATTTGACATAAATATGAGTAGCTATACAATTGTTTACATTTAAAGGAAAAATTGAAGCTAAGCTTGAACTATTAATAGCAATGAACTGAACCTCCAGCTTTTTTAGTTTTCGAAAAATCAGATATCTGCCCCGTGTGGCTACTAGGAGCTCCAAGCCTAATGGCATATACACCACGTTGTATAGGTCTTAAAAAGACCTCTTTTAATACATCACTTGGGTTGAAGAACCCTACAAAGTTAAATTTCTGTGTAATACGATTTTTCCCTGTCTTGGAAAAAATGCATCAGCATCAGGATTATGTTTTTGGAGGCGTTAGATCAGGCATGACCTTTAGATAGACTAAAATTAGTGATCTTGGTAGGTATCACTTGGGTTGATCGTAGAGTTAAAAAAACCTACTTTTATGGGCTCTTTTTTGTGAAATGCTGTGCATTTTGTCAGCACACAACCCGGAAACTTGGAACTTAGACATATAGGAACTCATAGGTTGCCCTACAATTAGGATTGCCAACTCTCGAAATGGCCAACCCGGAAGAATTTCAGAAGTCAGCTAAGGGGGAGGGTGTAAGAAAATGTCAATCAATTTTTTATGTTTACTTTGCTTTCGAGCAGCATCTAATATTTGACGGTTTTTCACCATCACCATAATCATTAGAGATCGAAGTTTGTTAGAGCGACGGTTGCGTATAATTTTAGAAAAACCGGAGAAATTATCACAACCCGGGAGGTTAACCATTATTACCGGAGTCTCCCGGGCTATCCGGGAGGGTTGGCGACCATACCTACAATTCCGAATGTTAGTTTTTAGTTATGCCCACCTAAAGTGGCGACATCCAGGTAGAACGGGCTGTAAAAAAATTGTAGTTTTGGCCGAATTCAAGCATATAGGTGTAAAACGATTTTTGAAAAAGTAAAAGAGATTGTGGACGAAATAAGAGGATACTTCGTCAGGAACTCAAGAGGCATGCAACTACACCAAGGGGTATGTAACGATTTTAAGGGGTGTGTAACTTGTACCATAGCTTCATTGATGTCTTAGAACTCATGATTGAATGACATGAATAATCCTTAATTTCAACAAGAAAGTTCATAGGATGATTGAGAATCAAAAAACATTCCAAGGATACTGGGGATGTATGATATACCACATTTCATGTGGTAGTTAATAGAAATATGGCACACCACTTCCCTTTAAGGTTGCTTACTGGAAACTTTCGTTTTGGCCCTATTTTCATTTTTGGAGTATTGCTCAAGTTATCATTGTTATTGTAGCAGGAAAAATTTGAAAATAAAACTTATTATTATAATTTATAAACGAGAATTTGCTTGTGACGCAAATGCGGTTGTTTTTTATTAGCCGCTCGCCAAGGTCAACCCTGCATAGACCGCCTACGTCACTGGCGTTCGCTCTAAAGCGCCCTTTGTGGCAGATTCTTCACGACGAAGTCGCATTTTAGGAGTCATTTCAGCGTGAATTACAACCGAGATCTGAAGTGCTTCTCAAATATATCTCGGATTGGGACTGGCGAACACTTCATAACCGTAATGACCAAAAAAAAGCCAAAAAAACTAACGAGTAATGAGGCCTTCCAGCCTTACGGGAATTTTTCGCCGGAATTGACAAAACAATTCGTCGCGCGACGTTTCTGAGATGAGCTGTTATGCATTCCTTTGAATAAATGAATTCGTGTCTTTTGTATTTTTTTCCCGGCTCCTGGATTTCCGACATTCAAGATTTTGCGCTCTCGAAACCGAGACCACGCTCGTTTTTTTTTTACCCTTTTTCGAATAATTATTCGGATGCTTCTAGAAGCGCATTTTCGACTGATGCGAATTCAGGGGGGTGTTAAGCGAAACGTAATCAATAAATATGTTATTTTCCGCCATTTTAGGAAGGCCAATTAGTTTGTGGAATGATATAGTTATTAACGTAACAAGGCCGATATGTAGCAAATAACGGATGAGGTTGGATATTGTAATCCGAGGCGCAGCCGAGGATTATAATTAACCGAAACCGTTATTTGCGTATCGGCCGTGTGTCGTTAAAAATTTTTCGTAATCCCGTTGAAAGATTATATTTTGATTACGAAGAAAGAAAAAACCCCGTACCTCGCAATTCTAAAGAAAAATCCCAACGTCGTGCACTCTGTTGTCATGGAACAGTTTGACAGTTTTATAAACAACGTCAGTTTTTTGTGTTCTCAAGTTCGCTTTAACGACGACCATGGATGAAATTGAGGAACAAAATCAAATTCCTTTAGAAATATTGGGAGAATCATGTGCAGTGCAGCGAGTGTTGATTATCAGCCGAAAATAACTCAAGAGCGATATCAAAAAGAATATGAAAATTTTGAAATGTGGCGTAAAAGCAAGAATGTAAAGGTGGTTAATGAAGATGTATTATTAGCCTATGCGAAATGAAAAATCAGAGGTTTATTCTCCCAACTCGCTGTGGACCAAGATTTCAATGTTGTTATTGTAAGCAGAATGATGTTTTGAAATAAATATTTGAACAATTGATTTCTTAACGGCCGCCGGCCGTTAACACTGACTTTTCAATTGTCATCTGAATAACGTTAAATCAAAATAACAGTATGGGATTACGAAAAAGATGCTATCATGTCGTCCAAATTAATATTCTTTCAATGCAAATTAGCTACAGTAAGACATTCGATTTGATTCAACCAAGATTGCTATATTTCGTCAACATATATGTTTCGGGCCTTTAAAGGCTTATCAAGAGTATTTTGTTATAGAAATTTTAAAAAAATCAGAGCTACGTCACTAATGTCGTATTTTTTGCGTGAAATGTATCGCATGGAGATGCGATTCTAATGGATTGAATTATATTTTGAGAAATCACGCTTAAATAGCAAATCGAATTAAAAAGTAGAAAATAATTTATATTATTGAAAAAAAAATCGCGAAGTGAATCGTGGTTGAGGAAAGAAGATGAAACCAACGAAGGAACGTACCTCAACATCAATTCAATCCACGTACCAAATTTCCACACTTTACCAGCGCGGTGAAGCGTGACTGAGGAAGTTGGTTGAAACTACCGAAAGGCTATTTCTCAACATTAACTTAATCTACATACCAAGTTTGAACCCTCTAACTCAATCTACAGAAGTTGCGGAGTTTGGCAAAATTTCCAAAACCTCGAAAAACAAGAAATGTCTACGTAAAAATGGCGGCGGTTGGAAAAATTCAAACAAATTTTGATAGTTTCGTTTTAGAAGAAAATCAATCCCAGGTACCAAATCTTAGCTCATTTGACTAGATGGGAGCCGCAGGAGATGCCACAATATGTACCGGGGAATATATGAGGAGCAGACTTTCTAGATGCGTTTTGTCCATATATTGTAGTTTTCACGAATGAATAAAATCTGTGACATGTTTAGCAAGTAATTTGACGGAATGCTCGTATTTTCAGAAAATGTACAAAAAATAAAACATTGTTATTACTGCATTTGGAAAATCTAGTAACGCTCCTCTCTCAAGAAAAAATTAAAAAATGTTTGGACAAACTGCGCTTAGATTGTCACTCTGGTACAAAATGTATTTTGGATGACTACATAAAGAGGCATAACTGTTTTTGCTTCTAATAATGTGGAAGAATGTAGAAAGTTGTTATTTTAGTTTTTATTATAGAATATAATAGTTGAGAAAATTAAGAAAATAGCACAAAAAATGAGAAAAATTTTTCTTCGGTCTTTTTCGATTGCTTAATAATAATCCGTTTGGTCGCACTGATTCCATCAATTCTCTTTGAAAAATTTTACGCAATTTTTATATCGTAAACAACCCAGTCCCTACCAAGTTCTCGAACATCTTCCTCAATTGTCCTCAGCGCAAGGACAACTTGCTGTTAGTTTGTCTACCGCAAAGGGACATAAAGCACATAGAAAGTTCAAGGTATTTCGTTTTACAAGGGATAAAATGCGTTTAGTAAGTCTTTCTGCAACTCACGTTGTTGCTGTTTATATTTAGATTGACGCGCCACCTTTGGTTTGAAACTTGTAAAAATGGACAAAATGCATATAGAATGTCTGCTCCTCATACATATATATATATATATATATATATATATATATATATATATATATATATATATATATATATATATATATATATATATATATATATATATATATATATATATATATATATATATATATATATATATATATATATATATATATATATATATATATATATATATATATATATATATATATATATATATATATATATATATAATCTCTTGATAATTATCAGCAATAACAGGCTGGTTGAATCTTAAAAAACTTGATTTCATTAAAAAGTTGACGTTTCACTACGACATTCGTAGTTTTTCAAAACTTTTGGAAAAATTGAAATTTCTTTGACATTTTTTTATTTGTTGTACTATTTTCATCTCCAAATTTTCAATCCCATGCTTTGCTACGCCGTTCTGATGAGGACCAAAGAGTCCGAAACACGTGTCAACTGCTGCTTACATATAAACGTTCTATACCGATAATTCTGCTCTACTTTTTTAATATTTTCCTGCGACTAATTTCTTTGTTAGATAAATAGTACCCTATTATTTTTATTTTCGAACATTACGTAGGTAAAGGTTTCTGTGGTTTCCCATGATAACAATTTTGAATGTTGATATTAGACTGAATAGCACGTAATAAATAACAAAGAACAACCACATTCAGAAAAAAATTTTAGCAAGACAAAGTAGTTTTTGTCTATTCAAATTTTTTCAAATCAATAAATGTCAAAGAAATTTCAATTTTTCCAAAACTTTTGAAAAACTACGAATGTCGTAGTGAAACGTCAACTTTTTAATAACATCGAGTTTTTTAAGATTCAACCAGCCTGTTATTGCTAATAATTATCAAGAGATTAAAAATAGATCACAGGCAACAACAATTCGAATAAATATATATATATATATATATATATATATATATATATATATATATATATATATATATATATATATATATACTCGTATATATCAAACATGATAAAATTTTTCGAAAATCGTGGTCTAGGTCTGGAACGGTTAAAAAAAACTACTCTCTCACCTGATACACTGCAATAGTACCTATATATTATATGGGAAAATACGACCAATACATTTTGTGAATGTTTCTTTGCAGCATTCCCTTCAATACTGATAAAATATCACTTTTTGAAAATAGTTATCTATGTACCAAGTGCGTTATATAGATCCTAACGCCCGATTGGCGTTAGAATCTAGTAACGCACGTGGTGCATACAAGATTTTATTAATCACGAAAAAATTATTTTATTATAATGAAAAATCGATTTTAAAATCGGTTCATTGCTCCTATACTCTCCATTTTCCTTCTCATAGTAGGCATGTCATTTGTTGATATTTTGACGTTTGTGAATATTTTTGTCATCATATTCAGTGAATGTCAATGCTGCTTTCTTTGTGTAGTCTTATAGAAATAATTGAAATGAAAATGAATTTACCCAAGAATATAATAGAAAATGCAGCCAAAGCATCGAACAAGGATTATGAAGTATTTAATCAATGAAATTTGCTTCATTTCTCCTAGTACAATGAGCGGGCGTTTTAAATCCATTATGCCCGCAAATGCGGGCGTAATGGCCTAGGGCATAATGAGTGAGTTTATAGCAACCGTATCCAAGGTGAAATAAACATATAATATACAAGTGAAAAATAAAAATATATGCGTAACTTAAACGTACACCCAGTAGATGGATAACGCTCAGTTCAATTTAAGAATTTTTATAATTACTATTATGAAACCCAATGGAAAGCAAAATTTTATTCAATGGTTGTGTAATAGACGTTATAAGTCTATGCAAATTTGAATGAAAATTAACTGAATGTTGCTATTATATTTCTATCATCAGCAGCTTAGTTACTGAAGTGGAAATGGGCATGTCATTGCAAAATCAAAACAATTTAAACTTTTATTATATATTTCAGTTTGGACTACCGTAATAGATGTTATAAGTTTATGTAAATTTGAATGAAAATCAACTATATGTTGCTATTAAATTTCTATCATCAGCATCTAAGTTACTGGAGTGGAAATGTCATTGCAAAATCAAAACAATTTAAACTTTTATTATACATTTCAGTTTGGACTACCTGTAGCAGCTACCTTTCAGGCGACCTAGTTCTATTCGATTCGAGTTTCAGAGAGAACACATGCAAGTTATTAATTATACCAATTTGAATATGTAAATTAATCGTAATTAAAATTTTTTCATCCATCAGCATTACGTACGGAAAATAATACGAGCTGCATATACTGCGTTTATGAGTAGTCGTCGGTGATTTGAATTCACTGAATGCGACTGCAATTTTTAGTCGTATTTTCACGAAAACAATTTTTAAAACCGTTTTAGACCATCTGGACCACGATTGTTGAAACTTTTTAGTCGCATTTTCCCATAAAATGAATACTATGGCAGTGTATCAAAGGAAAGCAGTAAATGGCGGGAGTAGTTTCTCATCCGCTTTAGACCTCCTAGACCACGATTTTCGAAAAAAAAATGTCTGCCATCTCCAGCTGCTCCTATCGAGGCTTCTGCAGATTGAGTTTGAGGGTTGAACTTAGGTATGTACATTGAGTTTATGTTGACTTAAGATCCTTTGTTGGCTTCAACTATTTTTCTTAACCGCGCTGCATTTTGTGGTGACTATTCCGTTATGCCCGCCATATACGCTACGATTGACCGGATATGTTACATGTGCAGGTATACCTGCGCAGGTCAGTGTACGTGTATGGGGACGTTCCGGCATACCGAAGCGGTTTCCATTTCTCTTCGCGATGTCATCGATTGACCTAGCATTTATTTTGACATGTGACACTAGAAAAAAACTAACGCGACCTGCGCAGGCGACCGGAATACATGCACACACGCACAGGTAGACCGTAAAAAAAAAATTGTTTTTCGATCTTGCTCCGGTCGCCAGCGCAGGTTCAAAAACCTGCACATAACTATTCCCACATACGCTCCGGTCCACCTGCACATGTAGACCTCTCCGGTCTACCGTAGCGTATATGGCGGGCATTACAATTATTGCATCTCGTACTGATTGCGAAACCAGATGCAATTTTAACGGAATGTTACCACGAAATGCAGCGTAGTTGAGAAAAATAGTTGAGGCCAACAAAGGATCTTAAGTCAACATAAACTCAAGGTACGTACCAAACTTCAACCCTCTAACTTATTTCATACAATAGAGCAGGTGTCACCAATTATTTTCGCTCGGGGTCCGTTTTAAGAAATAAAATGGCCATCGCGGTCCGCACAACACGTGGTCGTCGCAGCGTCCGTATATGCGGGGGATAAGTACATTTTTATTGAATTACTTACTCTGTAGTGGAAGTTGCTGTGTTCTCGCGGTCCGCACAAAATGGGTCGGCGGTCCGGATGCGGTCCGCCATTTGGTGACAGAGAGTTAAAACTTGGTATCTATGTGGATTGAGTTATGTTAAGGTACGTTCCTTCGTTGCTTTCAACGTTTTTCCTCAACCATGATGCACTTCTTGAATTTTTTTTGTCGAATAAATTATTTTCTACTTTTTAATTCGATTTGCCATAAGCGTGATTTTTCAAAATATAAATTTATTCGTAAGAATCGTATCACGGCGCGATGGAGCTCCGCTCTGTGAGTTTATTTTTTTGATGTCTGTATACATTTTTCATCCTCAATTTGGTATCTGCTATCGAAAGTGAAGAAACCTGTTTTGAAGGATTCAAACCCCTTTCAGATCGAGTTAGAGGGTTGAAAATTTGTATACGTGTATTAAGCTGCTAAGAAGGTGTTTCATGTTTTGAGCACCTCCATATTTTCTGCTGGGTTGAAAATTGGTACGTAAACTGAGTTGATGATGGTTTTGAAGTGCACCACGTAAAAGGTTTTAGTTGATTTCTTTCACCGAAGCAATTGTGCTAAAATTTCTAGCATTTTTGAGAATTTTCGAGCATTGCGCATCGCTACAATCACACAAATTTCAGTAAGAAGCCTGAAAATTTGTACGTGAACCCTGTTAGGAGAGAAATTTCAGGCGTTTTCGCAGGTTTACCGGTTTGTGCATCTCTTCAGGCCTTCGAAACTGACTTACGTTCAACAGTTTATAAGTAATAAACAATAAAAATGAAAGGAAAACAGGACCTTAGTGGCGGAGCTCTGCTGCGCGAGCGTGTTTATATTATGCGATAAGTCTTAAATGTTATTTTGGATTAACCATCAAATTCGTTAGTTTGAATGTTTACTACCGCATTATTCAGATTTGAGGAGAAATGAAATTTCAGAAAAAGTTTGCTGATATCTTAAGTATTATTTCGGTGAAAGTAATTCAAAAGCGCTGTTCAAAACTCGTAATTCTACCGGTAGTTACAAAAATGACGTTGAGTGCATTTTTCCAAATGGAACATCCTATATATTTTTCAATATTGTTCGTAAAAATTGCATACATATTTGATAGGACATTCAAAATTTTCTGAGATGAGTATTATCTAACAGTCATCAAAACGTTGTAACAATTATCAAATGCTACCTTCTTCGAATGAAAATTAAACGAATATAAGCTAAGAGAAAATTAATTCATGGAAGTTGGATGAATTGCCGAGAAGTTCGTTATTGCTTGAAAATAAACAAAGTGCACTTGGGAACTACGTTATATTCTCTCACTTACCGCTGTAGAACCGAACTAGGTGTAAACGCCTAGTTTCGAAGAGTACTTTAATAATTATAGGTAAACTATGAAACGCCACAGGTAATTAACATACTTTTCATCTTGAGCTACCTACAACTTCTCAGTTACCTAAGTGTTCATTCACGTTCCTGATAGGTCTCAATTATCCGAAAATAATTCAACGATGAAAGACAGATAATTGTTTCAAGAAAGTATTGATAACACAACGTGAGAAAATACTAAAATAGAGGCCTAAAAGGAAAATTTCAGCAATGCGTATAAATCAGTAACTTTTTATCAAAATACTATTTAAATCAAAAGGTATTTCAAGTACGAAATAAATGTCAAAATTTGTGTTCCTTTCTTAGCTTTTTTCATTATGTACAACTCAATGTGCACTAGTCATAAATGATAGAAAAGATCCAGATGACATCAGGATATGTTTCCTTGTTCTCGACAGTCAATCACGAGTTCATAGACATTCATGAAGCCATATTTCTATAGTCACACACCCCTTGACATTAGTTGTCACCCCTTGGTGGCAACTGTCCCCTAGTAACGTATCCCTCACAGACATTTTTTCTGGCTCTTTCAAAAATTGTTTCATATAAGGGAGAATTTCTATCGAAATTACCATTTTTCAACGGCCTATCTGACTAAGATGACACCACTTTAAGAGGGCGTAACTCAAAAAAAGATTGTAGGGCAACATTTGAGGAACCTATACCGACCGAATTCCAAGTAACTGGGTCGTATACTGACAAAATGCACAGAATTTTCCTGAAAAGTACCAATAATGGCAGGTTTTTAGACCACTAGGGCAGACCCAACTGACCTGCCGACCATCTGTCCATCTAGAGACCATGTTCGACCTACTGAAATCAAAAACTCTATGACAAAGTATCATTATCCTGGCGCATTCAGAACCAGACGGAAAAGATAGTGCGACACAACAATTTATTTTTTGGAGGGATCCACTGTCCCAGGAAAGGGTTGGACCATCATTACTGAGACACCATTGAGGCTGTACGCGTCTAGATCGTATCACGACAAGAATGCATCCAAGTAAAATGTATGCGCTTTTATACTAATGAAACGAAATACATATGCATTGCTTCCGAGCTAGTAAAATGTTCAAATATTTAGATTCTTGAGGTTATGAAAAAGAAAACATCGCATAGAACAGTCCGGTGGAAAAAAATATGTTTTCATAATGTAGGTATTATGGAAAATGATAAAATGGATGAAAATAAATGGTAATCAAGTTGATAGTTTGTAGAAACTATAAGTAAATATTGGGTGTATATCTATAAATCATATAAACATAAACAAACAAGGAGAATTCTGTTATGACTAGAAAAATATCGCATAGAACAACAACAATACATTTTGTTTTTTATAGGGATTAGTGGAAAGTTTGTAAGCCTACTGCTATATTTATCTGTATATCACTGGCTTGGATTTTCAATAAATTAGGTTAGCCCAGGTTACTAATTTTCTCAGTTGCTGTTAACATCTTATTCAGAATAGCAATGAATCACAACAAATGAAAACAGAAATCGTTGGTCGGATGTTTCTGTCTATTCTTAAAATTATCGGAATCAATCGTATAACTAACTTATTCCATTCATATTACAATTTGGTAACTCTGACCTAGATACCTTCGTGTCGTGTGGAGATCTAGTCAGCCCCCCTCCCTCATAAGGATTGTAGCTCCTAGGAGGGAAAGTTAGTGATTTTTATGTTTTACCTTCAGGATTGGATACTCCTAGGAGTCACATAGTGAAAGTTAGTGAATTTTATGGTTCCCCATTAGGATTGGCAGCTCCGGAGCCACACAGGGAAAGTTAGTGAATTTTGTGGTTCACCATTAGGATTGACAGCTCCTAGAAGTCACACAGGGAAAGTAAGTGATTTTTATGGTTTACCATTAGCAATGGCAGCTCCTAGAAGTAACACAGGGAAAGAAAGTGACTTTTAAGCTTCACCATAAGGATTGGCAGCTCCTAGAAGTCACGCAGGGAAAGTTAGTGATTTGTATGATTTACCATAAGGTTAACAGCTCCAATATAATTTGAACCAAATATGTACATATTTTATGGTTCCCCATTAGGATTGGCAGCTCCGGAGCCACACAGGGAAAGTTAGTGATTTGTATGATTTACCATAAGGTTAACAGCTCCAATATAATTTGAACCAAATATGTACATCCCAGTAAACACCATACGTTTCATGTACGTACTTTTTACGTCATTTAGGCTGAGTTACGTACTTGGCTCTAAAATGTACGTCTTAAAGATGTAAATTTCTGTACGTATTATGTACGTTTTAGAAATACATATTATGTAGGTACATTTTATGCCCTCTTCGGTATGTAAAAGAATGCACTGCCATTTTTAAGATTTTGAAGTGAAAAGACAAAAATTTTATACTAGCAAACTTCCATTTGCGATTCCAAATAGAAATATTCAATTATTAAACAAAACGTTTGTAAATGGTGAGTCATATAAGAACAAGTGCAGACATTAGTTTTGATGAAAAAAGAAGAATAAGACATAAAGAAGAAGAATAAGAAATAACAAAGAAGAACCTATAACCAAACTTTTTTTGCTTTCCGATGCTGCTAATTTCCCTCCATCTACTCTCTTTATTGTTTTTGCGACAAATATGATAATGAAGTGAGATAGTTATGTTCATTTCAAATTAGAAATAGTATATCTAGTTTTTATTGAAGTGTATACCTACTAATGGTATTATTTTCTGCTTTGCATTTATTTTTTGATTTTGAGGATAAAAAGACAAAGAAGTGGACTGTTGTTTCCTTCCAAATAGATAATACTCTTATGATAGATGATCTCCCCTCTCTAGACATATCTCAATCACCCTCAGTGACTTTGGGTCAGTTAGCAGATACCTCGGAATTAAATACTAGCACACCAGTATCTACTGCAATGGCAGGAAAAACGAATTGTAGCCAATGTGATAAAAATAGTAAGTGTACTTAAATAGTATAATAGTCCTATTTTCTATATTGGGGTATTTAACTAACGTCTAGAAATTATTTTTAGACAGATGCTCCGGCAGCAGTATATAATTAAAAATATGATAACAGATTTATCATTAGAAGTAAGAGGTTTGAAAAAACCAGTTTCACAGCCAAATATTAGTCCAGAAGCTTATTTAGAAGACTAGAAATACCTTGTGATAGCTGGGTTAGAAAAACTAAACCAATATTTGGAAAATGAGGAAAATTTCAAAAATGCTGTAAGTGTTATAGTATTAATTTTATATTTAGTAATCTGGTTTAGAGTTTCAATAGTCTAACACTTTATGTTTGTAGGTCACTGAAATTTCCCAACTAGGTGGAAAAGACACATATGATTTAATTAGGAGGGTAATGTGCAAACTTCTTACCAACGGATTAGCTGCACAATATAGCTCGTTGGGAAGGTGCGAAAAATTAAGTTTTTATACTTTAAAAGTAGCAAAACTGGTAATTGGTGAGTATTTTTAACTTTTTCAAATTGTATGCCATTTATCAATACAAAAGTCAGCAGCTGTTCTATAAAAATGATTCTTATGTCTCTTTCTCAAGATGGTTTCTCTGTATCATTTGAAATAACACTTTTTTGAAGTGATTTTTACATTTATTTGATCAGATTTTTTTGATATTAATTTATTCAATAAATTTTAGAAGCAGCACTTCCACTTGAGAAGGGAGATCAAAAAGCTATAGAAGAGAGTATTTCTTCATGGTTACGAAGATCCACAGACCGTGTGAAATTTATTTAAAAAAAGGAACTGATCAGAATATGTGAAAATTTTTTATTTTTAAACTTTTTTCCCGTTTTTTTTCCAGTCTTTGGTTTGTAAAAAAATAGCATATTTTGAATTCAAAGAATATTGTTTTATTTTTGGTTTGCTCTTTTAATGTTTTATTCATACTTTTATTTATTTTTAAGAGCATACATTTTATTTTTGGATTACATGTATTTTTATTTATTATTCATAATTACTACAAATCAACCTTTTTAAGCACCTACCAACATTATAACTTGAAAAAGATAATCTAGCTATTTAAGATATCCAATATAAAAGTTTGATGGATCTTTGGTAGATAATATTCACACTTTCTAAATCCATCAAAATGTTGATGAATATCAGAACATAAGTAGAGGTAAATTATTATGACATATATTATGATATTCAACAATTTGATGAATTTTGAAAAAAAAAAATGTTTAGATAGCTTCTCAGAGATTCATCTAACTGTTATATTAGACATCCAAAAATAGTAACAAATTATTTTTTATGTAGGTCATTAAGACGTACGAATATGTACGTACATATAACCAAAACGAAATGTAGAATGTACGTAATTAATACATATTTAAAACGTAAAATTACGTCTTATTTTGGTTATCAAATGACCTAAACCGTATGTCTTTTGTACGTACTTTAGTGTGCCCATATGACCACCTATGTACGTAAACAAGACGTATACCTGACGAAACTGTACGTACATATGACATGCTTTACGTCGAGTTGATACATTTTTAAAACGTACATAAGATGTAAGTGTGTTTACTGGGATATAATATAGGTATGTATATATTTGTATATATATATATATATATATATATATATATATATATATATATATATATATATATATATGTGTGTGTGTGTGTGTGTGTGTATAAGACATCAAAAAAATAATGAAAATCGTAGTCCAAGAAGTCTGAAGAAGATTGAAAAACCACTTCTGCACTTCACAGTTGACTTTCCTTAGAATGTCTATATTTTTTGGGGAAAATACGACTAAAAAGTATTTTGTGGTATTAAACTTTCTTCATTCGAATCTAAAATATTCAATTTTAAACGAAGTACGCGCTAAACGCTTGAAGAAACTCGGAATCCTTTTAGAGATAAATTGCGACTTGTGACTAAACGATTCCTCAAATTGAACAAACTGCCTGCAATTCCATCCGGGAATGCATCTACGAAATTAGACGAGTTCTACCGAAAGCCACTCTAAGTGCGGATCTGACATAAATCTAGACAGTGGAAATCCGAGTAATCGGAAATGAGTATTAAGAACGAATTGTCACGCTTTACCATTTCACTCAAGGGACGCGCTTTGTTTTAATTCGATAAAATCTGCATATTTCTATCAGCATTCGCATATTCGATTCGGGTAATGGCGAATATTACCACATTGGAGACGGGAGGAAGAGGGAGGTGCGAAGCGGTAGCAGCGGAGCCTGGGCTTCCAATAAAATCGAATCAATTCGGCGAATTCGCTCAGATCAAAAGCCTCATAAGCCGATCTCCATGCAGGAAAATAAGTAATCTGCTTTTGCCTCCATCTACGTCGCATTTTATTCTAGATGCTTTACGAGGCTAGGCTAGTATTGCGGATGAATCAAAAATACAAAACAGTTCCCCATTGCGGATGAATCAAAAATACAAAACAGTTCCCCGTTCTTTGAGAAATTGCGTCTGATGGAAATTCCTGTGAATTGGAAAACTGAACAAAATGCACATTTTTTCATTTTCCTAATTTTTTTAGTTTGTTTCGATAAAGCAAACACAGCGTAAAACCAAACGAAGCCAATCTATACCGATTTAAAGGGTGAATTAGCTGATACGAGAAGAACTCTTACAGTTAATGATAAATAGGCTCTTGCACCGTACATTATTAATCTAAGTTTAATGATAATCCTAGTTTAATTTGACATTTTCGCCTGTCAAATGTCAAATTAAAATCGGTTTATCATCTAACTTAGTTTAAGAAAGTATCACGCAAACTACCTACTAATGAAGAACAAAAATACTTCCCAATAAATTATGTGCCGAATTTGAGTAGCAAAATTTGTAACAGACTATCGAAAAATAATGTTAAAACAATTTGTACAAATAAAAGAAACTTGAAGTCATTCTTGGTCAATAATAAAGAAAAATCTAACATCGGAGAAAACAGTGATGTTTACAAAATATTTTGCGACGAACGTCGCAATATAATGAAGGAATATAAACATTCGTGTTGAAGAACATAAAAAGTCAATTTTACAAAATAAAAATACAACTGGCTTCTCCGAACATTGTATAAAATTCAATCATTTCCTGGATTTCAACGAAACCCAATTGTTACATTCAGGTAACAAAGGAAAGCGCCTTGACCTTCTTGAAATTCTCGAAATAAGTTCCGCCCATAATGGTCAATTACCCCTTGTAAACGAACAAATTGATTTTCAGGTATCACCTTTGCTTTTGTCTGTTTTATAAAATAGGATGTAATACTCTCCTGTAGTCAGTCTTGATAATGAGTTCAGATAATGTGTTTTATTTTAAAGTTTATACTTTATTAATAATATACGGTGCTAGCCTATAGAACTTGGAAAATTTACATTTTTTTATCAATAATCATATTTTACACAAATCTTCAAAACTTCAAAAGGAAGATTGAAATGAAATGAATATTTGAAGAAACAAACAATACTACAAATCGAACATGAATATAATGAAAGTCATAATTTATACTGATAGTCATGAAATTTTAGAAACAGAAAATTTATATTTAAAAAACCTTTGCGCAGCAGAGCTCTGTAACTAGTCGTATTCATAAATTTTTTTAAAATAAAAATTCCTTACTCCCAAGGATGATTTGGAAGAGTTATGGAGGTGAGCAAATCCTCAAAAAAAAAATTGAATCTCTAAATTGAAATGGCAGTCGCAAAGGAGAATGGTTGAAATCACCAAAAAGCACTTCCCCGATATCTACACGAACCAAGTGCGAAATTGCAACCCTCTAACCTCTAACTCAATCTGCAGGAGCTAAGGAAGAGCGCAAAACCTCTTAAACCATGATTAAAAATTAAAGATAAAAATCTAGAATAAGTTAATTCTGTCACTTTCCTCATATCTACTGCGTTCAATTTTACCTTCTTTATTCGATAAGTTGCTCATAGTTTATTTACACATCTTTTGCCTTCGGTTTGAAAATTTCCTCTCATCAATCTCTCTGTAGTTTTGTTCTATGTCAAGAACAGCCAAAGAAACTAAATTCAACCTTATTTGGTAATATACCAAAATTCATCGGGAATATATATATATATATATATATATATATATATATATATATATATATATATATATATATATATATAATATATATTCACATATATATTATTGAAAAAACACAAAAAATTTTTATCTAGCAGTTTTAAACGGATTTAAACACCACTTTCGCACCTTACTGTTCGAGGAGAATACGATCAAAAAATTGGGTGGATAAGGGTCATATAAATAGATCTACTATTACTAGAATTCTTTCAGGAAAATAAAGATATACAAAATAAAAAATAACTGAACATCCAGCAAAGCGAAAAAACTGATACAGGAAAGAAAAAAAGGCAACTAATAATAACAACCAACATTTTTTATAGGTTCCCCCGAAATCTCATTGTTTTATGTCTGATAGTCACTGAGATACAGAGCGTCCAAGTACCACCTTTAAATTTCAAAAAAATTCCAAAATGCAAATATCTCCAAAACGGACAAAGAAGGCCATAGATATTGTTTCATGAACTGACATTAATTTTCAAAAAGTAACCCAAATGTGGAATAAAAAATGGTGGTTGCCATTTAAAATAAGGAAGTGGGTAGCTACTTCCGGGTATAACCGGAAGTGGTAGAAAATTGCCACTATTTTAAACAGGTAGCTCATGATTGAGAACCTCCGAGTGTAAATTTTTATAAGCGTATCATATATATATATAAATATATATATATATATATATATATATAAATATATATATATATATATATATATATATATATATATATATATATATATATATATATATATATATATATATATATAAATATATATATATATATATATATATATATATATATATATATATATATAGATATATATATATATATATATATATATATATATATATATACTTTTTTCCAACATGTTTTCATTTCAACAGGTTTAAATTGTAATTCCTTACATTCTTCGACTAATTTGTTATTTCAGTGTTAATGAGTTTAACCAATTATAACCTCGACTTATGCAAATACCAACAGCAATCACAGATGACCTCAATATCCTCAATTTTGTGACTAAACAGAATGGTAAATACTTTCCTAAAATTTCGATAGATGGCTTACGAAAAATTCCACATTGATAATTTCTGCACCGTCGGACTTTTAGTTCTCCAGTTAACGGATCCGGGTAATGTCATTGTCGGACAATTCAATATTACTCTCTTGAACTTTCAACATCTCCATTGTCGGATAATGCCTCTCAAACTTCTTGTTATGCAGGCGGACGTCATAAGGCAATTTTTCACGAGAAACAAGAATCCAGAGACAGAGAGAGAGAATCCATTTACTTGTAACGATGCTCTAGATTCACATTCTATTATGCGAAACTTGAATAATGATAGGATGTAGGCGTACCTGTACTCAGCATTTCATCCTCTTCATCTTGACTGTAGTGAAATTGTAATATAATTGCTCTAAATGATTTACACTTAGCTGAAGCACTTGAAATTGACATCTCTCACCCATTCTGCGCTGTCTGGGTGAACTTCTACACTAATTTCTCGGAGTACAATAGGGGGACGGTTCTTTTGTCAAGCAGAATTCGCTGTACCACAAAAACATCTATTTCGGATAGTACTATTGATTTTGAAATTTCATATCGATAAAAAAATATAAAACTTTAAGTTTTTTTCTGTTAATGCATACACAATTATGAATTCGTCTCTCCTTTTTCTCGAAAGCATACATACATACATATCTATATACCTATATATATATATATATATATATATATATATATATATATATATATATATATATATATATATATATATATATATTTATATATATATATTTATTTATATATATTTATATATATATATATATATATATATATATATATATATATATATATATATATATATATATACCGGGTGTCCCAGCATTTTTTAGACAGGCTATAACTCTAAAACAGCTGAAGATAACTTCATAAAATTTGGTATGCAGCAATTGGACGGATTTTACAATATTGCGAATCCCTCATGACGACAGCGAAATCATCACCGTAGCTATGACGTCATGTCATTATAAAATATCAAATGTAAAGGTGGTAGTGTGAATGCTCATATTGAAGGTCTTTTTATTCTGAATTCAACCATGTAATACACTTAGTATGTTAAAATTAATTAGTTGTGTATTTTCGATCAAAAGGAGCTTAACAAAATAAATAAAAAAGTTTAACAAACAAATTTAATCATATGAAAATCAAGGCAATAATACCATTATTCTACAATTAATTTCAAAACAAGCCTCAAACCTGATTTTCATGTGATTAAATTTGTTTATTAAACTTTTTTATTTATTTTTTAAACTCCTTTTGATCGAAAATACACAAATAATAAATTTTAACATACTAAGTGTATCACATGGTTGAATTCAGAATGAAAAGACCTTTAATATGAGCAGTCACACGACCACCTTTACATTTGATATTTTGTAATGACATGACGTCATCGCTACGGTGATGATTTCGCTGTCGTCATGAGGGATTCGCAATATTGTAAAATCCGTCCAATTGCTGCATACCAAATTTTATGAAGTTATCTTCAGCCGTTTTAGAGTTATAGCCTGTCTAAAAAATTCTGGGACACCCTATATATATATATATATATATATATATATATATATATATATATATATATATATATACATATTACTGATTCTGTCTAGCAGTGCCATGCAATAAGTTTTAGATGCTACAGTTATACAATTACAAGAAAAAACTGCTGTTTTTGGCCAGCAAGAACTTAATCCAAAATCCACAGTATCTGAAGTCCTTAAAAAAAACACAATGTAAGATGCTGTGTTTTCACTAGCGCAATATTGGCAGCAATTGTCGTCAAATTTGATAAAAAAAGTCATGGCAGCCTCTGTGGGCACCGTTATTTGAATCAAAAGAATCTAGCCAAGATGTGGAAGACTTTGACAGTGAAGATACTATTTTCGTAACAAAGGGTTGTCTGAAGCAGATATTAGTAATTTCTTGAAAAGCGCTGATGATATTGATTGCCAGGAGCTCTTGACTGATGAAGACATAGTAAAACAAGTAACAAATGAAAAAGACAGCGAAAACGAAGTAGAACTGGAGATATCGTAACCAGTTGCAAGGATGCCACATACTCAAGCTGTGTCTTGCTTAAATACTTGTTTGAAGTGGGCAGATGAAGTTGATATTTCTATTCCGGAAAAAATTCTGTTGCGTAAATTAAGAGATACAGCATTTTTTATGTCGTTAAATACTGCTCGTCAAAGCGCTTTATTAGAATTCTTCAAAAAGGTATGATCCATAGCATTACCACAGACTTTTTATGTATAATATATGAACAATATTGTATGATGAAAAATTCTCAATACATACAACGTATAATATTTTTGTTTCATTACGAAAAATGCCTTTCAAAATATCTACGTACTATAAACCGAACGCTTCGTAGATCCGAACATGATATAAATTTTGGGTGCTCGGATTATAGAGGCTCTGCTGTATATATATATATATATATATATATATATATATATATATATATATATATATATATATATATATATATATATATATATATATATATATATATACTAGCTGACCCAGCAAACGTTGTTCTGCCATATAAATTATTTTTATCTATCTGTCCTTCTATCTATGCATCTATGTGCCGATGTATCTCTATCAATCTAACTATCTATCTATATATCTATCTAGATAGTTATCTATATTTCTATCTATTTGTTTAATTATGTATCATCATTATTCTGTATATCTATCTATCTTTTCATCTATCTGCCGATGTATCTCTATCTATCTATCTAGATAGTTATCTATCTTTCCATCTACCTATCTATTTAACAATCTATCATTATATCCATCTATCAATCTATCTGCCCCGGCAAACGTTGTTTAAATTATTGAAATGGCTATTAAAAAATATAGGTTGCTGATGGAAAGGTGAAAATTTAGACTTGTATGTATTTTTTAATACAACATCATAAAAAAATTAAAATTAAAAATTTTGTCCAAAAAATTCATAAAAATGTTTGGGGTGGGACCACCCTAATTACTTATGGGGTATGAAAACTATATTACGACTGATTCTCAGACCGACTATCATTATTTTCGCCATCTTCCAACCCTATTGTGGATCTGTGGATAAAATTTAAAAAAATGAACATCGCGATGGAATTTTTATGAGTCATGAGAAAATAAAAATGAACATCTTGCCAAAAAAATTAAAGTTTATAATCAACAAATGGAAATAGGGATTGATCGCAGAGAGGAGAAAATTTAGGGTTGATGTATTTTTGAATGCTGTATCATAAAAAAAATTGAACAGAAAATTATGTCTGAAAAACAAAAATTAAGTGGTGGACCACCCTTGACATTCAGAAAGATGAAAAATAGATTTTGTCCGATTCTTAGACCTAACCGATATGCACACAAAATTTCATGAGAATCAGTCGAGCCATTTCGGAGGAGTTTAACAAATAAAAAATAGAGGTTCATCGTAGAATGGTGAAAATTTAGGGTTGTATGTATTTTTGAATGCTGTATCATAAAAAAATAGTACAGAAAATTTTGTCTGAAAAACAAAAAATTAAAATTAAGGGGTGGATCACCCTCAACATTTAGGGGGATGAAAAATAGATGTTAGCCGATTCTCAGACATACCCGATATGCACACAAAATTTCATGAGAATCTGTAAAGCCACTTCGGAGGAGTTTAACTTCTAACACCGTGACACGAAAATTTTATATATTAGATATATATATATATATATATATATGTGTATATATTAGATATATATGTATATATATATATATATATATATATATATATATATATATATATATATATATATATATATATATATATATATACACACAAAATGTACAGGGTACTTTTTGAAAATACGTAAAAAAATTCGATTTCGTTGTAATAATCATTACGTCTATGTGATCAATACAAAAAGTTTCTTAAATTACCTACCTCGCGCAGAATGGACCTATTAATAAGTCGTTTCAACCTTCAGTTGAAAAAAATAAATTGTGTTTAAGAGACATTTTAAATACAATTTTTGTTTCATCGCGATTAGAAAAACAAGTTTAAAAAATCGGCCAAGTGCGAGTAGGACTCGCGCACGAAGGGTTCCGTACCATTAACTATGCCCCCCTTAAATATTTATTTTATTTTAATTTTATTATTTATTATTAAAGTGAATATACAATTGAGTACTCAATGAATATTTCAAGTGCCTACCTGTTACCTTTTGATGATATCGATAAAAAAAAGGACAAAAAAAGGCGTTTTTTGTATGGGAGTCCCTCTTAAATATTAATTTTATTATTTATTGTTACAGTAAAAATACAACTGAATGTTTTGTCAATATTTCAAGTGTATTGATATTGAGCATAAAAGGACAAAGACATCGCTTTTGTTGTATTGGAGCCCCCCTTAAATATTTATTTTATTTCGTTTTTAGTATTTGTTGTTATTACGGACAGACGGACGGACAGACAGCGAAGTTTTAGTAATTGGGTTCCGTTTTTACCCTCTGGGTACGGAACCCTTAAAAGAATAGTCAGTCAGTAGCGCCATCAACATTACCCATTATTGTATTGAATCAGAATCAATAAATTTAAAAATAGAATCCATACGGAATTGTGTCGGTTGCTTCGTGCAACCGACAGATAAGATAAGAATTAAAGACGATCGTTGTAAATCAGATGAAAATGACAACGGTAAAATACGATTGACGTCCAGATATTTTCATGCTTCTATATATTGGCGTTGTTCTACGATTCTAGCTTGGTTTGGAAGCATGAAAATATCTGGACGTCAATCGTATTTTACCGTTGTCATTTTCATCTGATTTACAACGATCGTCTTTAATTCTTATCTTATCTGTCGGTTGCACGAAACAACCGACACAATTCCTGTTAGGTACGCTGGCTAACATTTGGGAGGTCTCGGGTTCAAACCCCGGGGCCGACTGGTCTGCCATGAGTTTTTTTCAGAGGTTTCCTCATGGTAATGTAAGTCACTGCTTGCAAACTTATAAGGCGAATGCTGGGCCAGTATTAATCCTCTGAACCCTACCCACACTTCCTAGGTTCCATAAATATCCCGTCTCACCTATCCTTAATGCACCAAGCTAGTTAGTCGATTATGTTAGGTACGCTGGCTAGCATTTGGGAGGTCTCGGGTTCAAACCCCGGGGCCGACTGGTCTGCCATGAGTTTTTCTCAGAGGTTTCCTCATGGTAATGTAAGTCACTGCTTGCAAACTTATAAGGCGAATGCTGGGCCAGTATTAATCCTCTGAACCCTACCCACACTTCCTATGTTCCATAAATATCCCGTCTCACCTTTCCTTAATGCACTTGTACATACAAGTGTATCCTCTGATCTGGCTGAAGGAGTTAATCCCAAACTCAAGCTGCCCGCCTCCCTGACACATACTTCAGGGAGGAATGAAACACGTGTGTTTCCTTTTCCTTTTTTATCCTTAATGCACTTGTACATCAAAAATCGCTCACAATTCGTCTCAATCCAGGGATTTTGCTCAAAATCATTTGTTACTTCGTCTGGGGTACCCCAGGGGTCACATCTGGGACCTTTATTTTTCATTATTTATATTAATGAAATCGGGCATTGATTCCGTCATTGTGATTTCCTACTTTACGCGGATGACTTAAAGGTTTACACTTCTATAACTAACCCTGAAGATTGTGACAAGCTGCAGGATGACCTTGGCCGTCTTGCAGGTTTCTGCGATGAGAACTGTTTATTTCTAAATTTGGACAAGTGTATTTCTATGACTTTCACGCGAAACTTGAATCAGGTAAACCACATTTATTGCATAAGGGATGTAACTCTTCAGAAAGTCGCCTCTGCAAAAGATCTTGGGGTGATGTTCGATCCTAAACTCATTTTTGATCTACACATCGATTCCGTTGTTAACTCGTCTTCTAGGATGCTGGGTTACATCCGTAGGAAGTGTGAGTCATTCAGAAATGTTAGATCGCTTTTATGTTTATTCAACTCTTTTGTCCTCAGTAAATTGATTTTTGCCAGCATAATCTGGAGCCCAAGACAGATGGTATACATAGACCGCCTGGAAAAGATTCAGAATAAATTTTTAAAATTTATTTCTTATAAAACCAATTATTTAATCCCCAATGGTGATTATTGCCTGGCGCGGGATCACTTTTGCATTATTTCTTTGTTTGATCGTAGAATTATTTCGGATGTGCTTTTCCCTGTATAAGATCGTTAACAGTTTGATAAGCAACCCCGCTGTTCTCGCGCATATCTTTATAAATGTTCCCCAGAGGTCTCTAAGGGCTAGTGAGTTGTTTCACCTACCGCTGAGAAATACTTATTCGGCACAGAATTCGCCCCTCTGCCGTATAAATCGTTCTAGCAATAATATACAGAATAATATTGATTTTTTCTCAATGTCCCTTTCTGGGATAAAAAGTGCATTGAAGAGGCACAGGGGTGACTTCTGAATTCTGATTTTTAATATCTAATTCATGTTAATTTTAGTAATACTTACTGCTCTTTTTTTTTTTGTGTAATTTCTTAATTATTGATGTAATTTCTTAATTATTAGAGTAATATGTTGTGTAATTTGTGGATACTCTAGTGGGTATCTTTGTACCTGTCTGTATCCCCATGTTCGCAATAAATAAATTAATAAATAAAGTGTATCCTCTGATCTGGCTGAAGGAGTTAATCCAAAACTCAAGCTGCCCGCCTCCCTGACAGGGAGGAATAAAACACGTGTGTTTCCTTTTTTCCTTTTTTTTTCGGTTCTAGCAAATCGTAATTCCGCTCTCTGGGCGAACGCGTAGATTTCATAGCGGGAGGTTTTCCCATTTTTCGGAAAATATAATCCTTCTCAGCGCCGTCACACAAATAGTAATCCGATATATAATTTCTGGCTGCAATTCGTTTAAATTCCAAACCGCATCTGCATATAATCAATGAATAAAATGGGGAAAGCCGAAGTGTGCTCGGATTTTGGTGCGCTTCATCTACATTTGATAGTGCGCCACAGCAATTTTTATCGATAGCCAGAGTACGTGTATGACCAGAGAGGTGGTTATATGACGCTAGAGATGATATTTCGGAAGAAAAACGGACAATTTTCATTGAATCTAATTGCGAAGACTATACTTGTTATTTAATTTATTTACAATAACGAAATTTCATTCAACATTTAGCCCAGTCATCAAGGGTTTTGACCCACGAAATAGTATATTATTTCATAAGGAGAAGTGTCACTTTTCATGGCGAGCTTGAGCTTAGGTAAATGAAAGCGAGCCATGAACAGTCACTTCTACTCCGAATGAAATATGTTATTTTATTTTCAAACGTTTTGAAATTCATAAAAATCTGAATATCCATTTTTGGATTGATTCACATTTACGCACATAATTCACATATCCACTTACGATCGTTATGAATTATGGAACATTTGCCTAGTTACGATTGCCAAGCAAAATTGATTCTGACAGATATAAAGTAAAATAATTGATAGTTATAATTCGCAACCTGGTGAGAAGTGGTTGAAAGTGAAAATGACGTTTGAATTGGAGAATTTTTTGTTCATGGTTATCAATTCATCTTTTGCATAGTAACACTTTTCCTGCCGCCGGCCGGAAAAGTGTTGCATAGCAACACTTCTCCTCCTTGGCGGAGAAATAGAACTTTTCGATGATCCTGTCAATCGAGGAATGACGTTATTATTGTACGTTTGAAAATAAAATAGATTATTGGGTAATTGCTTCAGAAACACTATAAATAGTTTCCACTAACATAGATGGCGCTAATAACAAATAATCATCGAATGGGTTGAAGAAAATAGTTTTTTTTAAATATCTGGAAAATTGATCAATTTTTCAATGAAAAGAAAAAGCTATTAAAAAAGTGCACTATAAAAAGTTAATTACTAATGGTGTTTTGAGAAAAATAAAAAAAAAATGTTTTGAAGAGAAACATTAAATCCTTTAACTCAGTGTTTCCCAACCTTTTAAATGCAATGCCACACCAAAGCTTCTGAATATTTTAAATATCCCCATTCCACATAACTTAAGCATAATTTTTAGTATTAAAAATTTGTCATTCTCTATATAATATATATATATATATATATATATATATATATATATATATATATATATATATATATATATATATATATATATATATATATATATATATATATATCGTTAGAGTTAGTGCTGCCGTTTAATGAATTGCAAAATAACATTTCTTCAGCAAAATCAGCGTAATCGATGTATCTTACATATGTAAGCAATACAGACTCGCACAGAAAAAGTCTTGTTTTTAGTTTTTCAATAAGTTTTATTTCAACATCTTTGTTGTCAGCATCGAGGCGCATTTACAGCTGACAGAAACTAACTAGAGCCGTATGAAGCCCCGTCCACAAGATGCACATAAAATTCGCTCCTAATTTCGCTCATTGTTTCATTCTTTAGTTGCTGCTTAAGCAGAAATTATAAAAAAACAATGCCGTAATCAGCCCACTATCGAATTCAAAAGCATGTTGAAAAATAACAAAGTTTTAAGCACGTTAAGTGATTGCTAATTTTTAATATATGCAAGTAGAAAAAACATTTGAAAACTTGAAAACTCCTCTCAAAAAATTGTTTTTCGCCTTAGAGGCGACTAAGAACTATCATGTGGTTAAATTTAGATTCTGAAAAAGTTGAATTACTAATCCCGCACCTGACTGCTCTTCTTCGATACACTACAATGAAAATACAGCTGTAAAACTCAAAAATATTGAAGTTATATATAAACATTCAACTAAAAAGTGAATACACTTTGTTGCACTTATTTGACCAATAAAATTCCTTCGGTTCAGATATTTTATGATATGATATATAGAGAAATTGCAACATGAGTTTAGCGAAGCGTTGCACATACTGCCTATTAATTACAGTTCACTTTATTTAACAACGATTATAATTGCACTAACGTAACTAAATTCGAACGAATATCCACGCCACTGCACAGAAATGTCACGATGACGCTGTACCTTACGAGGGTTGAGTTTTCCGAATTCGAATCCAGTTACGTATATACACGATAACATTTAATTTATCCGGAAAACGTTCTAGTAAAGTTCGAACCGGAGTTCGTTTCAGCGAAATCCAGCTTAAAAGCCCTACGGCTAGGATTATAATCGTACCAACCGAAAACAGAAGTAAGTCTATTTGCTCCTACATTCGACCGGTCCCGACACAGAAGCCCAGAATTTTTCCCTTCGGCTCTTATCAGATCGATATGCCGAATTGCGTTTCATTCATAATACTTTTTTGTAATATGTACTTTAACATTAATTTATGTTCTGTCAATTCTGTAATGTTCACCACATGATCCACAGCATATATATATATATATATATATATATATATATATATATATATATATATATATATATATATATATATATATATATATATATATATATATATATATATATATATATATATATATATATATATATTTCAGTTGACATGATGCGAATGATTTTTATGAGTTTTTAAGTTAATTTTCACCTTAATTTCACTACAAAATGTGTAATTTTTGACTTTTCTGCGTCAATTTGTATTGCTGATGTCACTATATGTGTGGGATAGTACTAATAGTTTTAACATGTTCAACATCCTTGTACTCAGCCTCGCCAAAGATCATCCCTGAAGATGGAAATAATTAATGAAATTTCCGAAAGCTTGGATCAACTTTAAAGAGTTTCTCATTGAACCAGCTGCTTTCCCCAATATTTTGTTATTACTACATAATATATATATATATATATATATATATATATATATATATATATATATATATATATATATATATATATATATATATATATATATATATATATATATATATATATATATATATATATATATATATATATATATATATATGTGTATATATATATATATATATATATATATATATATATATATATACCTATATATTATAATTTTTCGATAAAGTGATATTTTACTTGATATTACTGAGACATCGGGGTTGGAGGTTGTAGCTGATAAAACGCCGAAAAAGGCCCAGGTTATAGCTGAAAAAATGGGGAAGAGAGGCCAGGTCGCATCGAATTAGATACTAAAAAGACAAAAAAAGATGACACTTGATGCGACATTCAAAGTTGAGAATGTCGAATGCTCGTTAGCATAAATCGACTTGATTTCCCGAAGGGCCGTAACCGAACAACGGGGGTTTCTCTCACCTGCTGCATCTTCTCGAAATCCAAATATGGCCTTTGTACTTGCGAGTGTCTCGAATGCCTAGACCTTTTCCTCGGCGACAGATCGTAATGTAATAGTTTAGCAGGAGGGCTCATGGAACGCATCTTATTCAAGGGGGTCCTCCTTCCTGGCTTCACCGCCTCCAAGGGTGGAGACGTGCGGAACTGCACCGGGGTTGACATACTGGCTAAAAGATTGTGGACCTGAAACAAGAGGAGCGTTAGGATATAACGTCAGAGAGGAACAACGGAACGCATGCCCGTGTTCATTAGTAACAGAAATAATGATGTTTCGAGAACGGGCCTTTGTATCATATGATACGCCTTTCACATTCTTTCCGTTATGAGTTCGACGACAATAGTGGATAATAAAACAGAGTTAATGAATTTTCATTTTATGGAAGTGTACCTAACGTAATTATAATTGCTGAAGGCAGTCGATGATTCATCACAAAATTGAACTGTGATTTGATGATATTTTTGTGAACCAGCCAACTAATCTTCCAATTGAGGTTTCATATAATGAGTGTTTTGAGATAGTATTTGAGTCTCCTGGAAGAGTATTTCAGTCTACTGAAACAGTGTTTCAGTTTTCAATTGCCAAAGATATGAGGTAAGTCAGGTCTTTCATTCAGCCATTCTAAGAACAATGAGCGCTGATAACAAAGATAAATACGATTCAAAAATCGCCAGAAATAACCTACAACAGAGCATCATTGCCGGTCGATTGATTATTTAAAGATTGTTATACAATTCAAGAAAGTAAACTATTTAAAATTACTGAAAATATTTAAAAGTCTATCATGATAAATACATCGATAATTTGAAAGGATAGTCTGCTCTTAGTCACTTCGTGGTTATTGATATTTTCAAATAGAGCTTTTATGATTATAATTTTCAAGTTGTTAACATAACTTTTCGTCTACCCATTAGATTTTGGAATCTATAGCGGTAAGTTATTGGATAGCACAACAATACTCAATATTGTATATACAACATTACAATCAGCTGTTGATCTCATCAACATGTAGTGTAACTTAGTGCTGAACTTTCAGGAAACTGAACTGA
Organism: Cynegetis impunctata; assembly: GCA_030704885.1. NCBI lineage: Eukaryota > Metazoa > Arthropoda > Insecta > Coleoptera > Coccinellidae > Cynegetis > Cynegetis impunctata. The sequence continues at coordinate 472,655 of JARQZK010001501.1, read as the reverse complement.
AGAAATATTGCCAATTTTTTTCAAGTATCTTATATCGAATTGAATGTGTTCCTGACAGCCAATTGATAATCCATAATTTATGCAAGTATTTAATTTGATTTCAATTCAATTTTCTTTCTTATATCTGCATTGAGATCCTTTATGATGTTTAGAGTTTAAATGAAAAGTATCCCCATAAATAAAATCTGAGGTGGAAAAGTCTGGAGAACGTGAAGGCTCTTCGAAGTCAGCGAACCTCGAAATCACATGTCTGGGAAATGTCTGTTGAAATAATTGCCTTGATTCAAAACTTCTTGATGTCCTCAAAATTAAGATTCCCAAACTGTAATTCAGGAATTATAAATTCTCTAAGCATTTCTCTTTAACGATCGCCATTAACAGTTAAAGTAACACCATTTTGGCGATCAGGAAAATATGAGCCTATTATCGATGACCTTGATATTGCACATCATATAATATTTCTTGCATTGTGTAAATGTAGGCCATTTATAAATCTCACTCACATGGGCTTTGATCATGCCATATTCTCATTTTCTTTTTATTCACATAATCTGATATAAGTTGTAATTAATTAATTGCATTTATACATACATAAATACATACAAACACACACATATACCTTAGAATATTTCGTCTTGTGAAGATTCTTAAAAAGATGACATCAGACAGCCTCATAGGAAATAATACACGGGTTTAAGTCCGGAGACCGATCAGGCCATAAGTGAGGTCTAATTCGACCAATCCGGCGACTTCCTTAGGTAACTGTTAAAGATCACGAGCACGCACACTAAAATGAGCTAGTTCATCATCGTGCGTAAAGCACATTGCATTTCATGTTGCCAGTCCAGGAACTACATTAATAATTTTTTAAATATCAAAATTGATTGAAACCAAAATTTTTTTCGAACTTTATTTTCCAAACAAGTCGGCTTCAAAAATCATCAATGAATCGAATATTCTAAGAAAAGTCCACCGTATAATTCCTTAAATTGTTGCCATATGTTTGATAAATACACTAAATATTGATATATATATATATATATATATATATATATATATATATATATATATATATATATATATATATATATATATATATATATATACGCTTGTAGACCGTTGACCTTTTAGCAGAAGATATGCCGACAATTAAAAGTGGAGTCTGCAGTAAATTGCTATTTTAGGGAGCTGAACGGTTCCCACTAAAAACAGTGTATAGAAGTTATTGAACATCTTTTGAAAAAATGTATCCAGCTAAATAGACTATTCTGATAAAAAAATACCGTTGTCCCAAATTTTTTGTGCATTATTTACAAGGGTACTTCCGAGGCAACCCTCATAACAAATACGCAATTCGAAGAGAAGGACTACTATGTTTCATATGCGTGAGAAAGAAAATGAGCCACAAGCACGAAATATTATAGATGTTGCAATTACTTTGAAGTATCCGTTCCTCAACGTCGCGTCCGTTAACGCAACAATTGACATACTCGAGGGGTCGAATCAGGGCCGGATTAACCCTGTCAGGGCCCCTAAGCAACAAACCTGTCCGGGCCCTAGGTCTTTTCAAGTTAATAAAGGAATGTAAGTAACTTCCAGATGATCGACTCCAGGTATCCTACTATTTCAAAGTCTTATGTAATATTGCAATAACATGGTTACTTTGACTTGATGCTGCAGCATCACCTTACCTGACTTGTTAGCTTTATTGAAATGGTCTTAATGAATAGGTTATAGATAAGTGATGAATGATGATCCAGGTTGCATGATGGGTTAGGAAAGAGAAATGAGACGGACGCGGTTATTTTCAATTTAATCTTGTTTAACGCAATTAAATACAATAAACGAAAGAAAAGTTTTGTGAAGCACAAATTGGCAAAAGTCAAATTCCAAGATATTTATTGGTTTTGTATAGTACAGTAAGCTTGAATATTAACTTTTCTATCTTTTTTAGAAACAAAATCAGTTAAAACATCTTGCAAGTTGAACCTTTCCAATACATCATTTTCAATGGCCATTATCGACAATGAATTCAAACGGTTTTGAGACATTGTTGAACGAAGACAGTTTATTAGTTCTACTACTACATACTAGATGGTTCTGTATGTATGAAGTATTTCATCAATTGACAACATGCGTCGAAAGAAAGCAATAATAGGCCAAGCTACAGAGATTTTTTCATGTAAAAAGTGTTAGAAGAAAACCAGCTGCGCCATTGTTTGTAAAATAGTTCCATATGATATAGTGATATGTTTTTCACTCGACTTTATTATTTATAACTTTGTTATTAACAATTTTATGCAATTTTTTTTTAGTTTTTTGCTTATAAGAATGAAACTATCAGAGTAAACGTGATGGTGTTAATAGACTAATTGTAGAAAATGAAAAGACGAAGAAAATGAGAAGTGGAACGACTCGATCAGACTCTTAGTTTGAGAGGAAATCGGAAAAAACCGGCCAAAATGCAGTTTTTCAAAAATTCTTAACTCGCTTATTTTTTGAGTTGTAGCGTAGATCCTCCGACCAGTATTAGCTATTGATATAAACTTCATTTGTGCGAAGATCAGAAACTGTACGATGCATAGTTTTTGATCTGTGGCCATTTGATTATGTTACTATGCAATTTTCCAGCAGATCTGAATGCGACAGGTATAGTTCTATTTCAATTTAATAAAAAGATTTTGAAAGTAGAATTCTCATAGTTCAAAACGTTCATCTTGATTTTTCATAAAAACGCTGAGAAATATGTTAAAAATAAAGCTGAACATGACAAAAAACGGCCGAGCGCGTGAGAGTAGTTGAAGAGTGGGGGTTTACAATTATTATCTGACAACGTTTAGAAATTACTGTCATGTTCAAAATGCCGACGCTTTCGAATGTCATACTTCTCCTTGCCTGCTGCTCTACCCCAACTCTTCAACTACTCTCACGCGCTCGGCCGTTTTTCGTCATGTTCAGCTTTATTTTTAACATATTTCTCAGCGTTTTTATGAAAAACCAAATGAACGTTTTGAACTATGAGAATTCTACTTTCAAAATATTTTTAGTAAATTGAAATCGGACCATACCTGTCGCATTCAGGTCTGCTGGAAAATTGCATAGTAACATAATCAAATGGCCACAGATCAAAAAATCTTCGCACAAATGAAGTTTATATCAATAACTAATACTGATCGATTTTCTCTTAAACTAAGGGTCTGATCGAGTCGTCCTACTTCTCATTTTCTTCGTCTTTTCATTTTCTACAATTAGTCTATTGACACCATCACGATTACTTTGATAGTTTCATTTTTATAAGCAAAAAACTAAAAAAAAATGCGATTTTTTTCATTAAATTGTTAATAACAAAGTTATAAATAATAAAGTCGAGTGAAAAACATATTACTATATCATATGGAACTATTTTACAAACAATGGCGCAGCTGGTTTTCTTCTAACACTTTTTACACAAAATGCTCCCTACAAATCTCTGTAACTTGGCCTATAATATTGTTGAGGAATTTCATATGAATTTTCAAATAAAATTTTCATTCGATGATTTTTTTTCTTGGTGCGTGCACGGGACCCTAGTCGATGCGGGGACCCTAGGCAGTTGTCTACTCTGCCTTATGGTTAATAAGGCCCTGGGTGGAATTTCATAGAAATCTTCCGTCGTTACAACTCATTGTTGAGCATCCCCTTTTTTAGTTACGCCCCTGAACGGCGCTCCGTATGCCGTTAACGCTGACCGACCAGATCAATATTGCCGGCTATCGCCAATCACCACAATGAACCTTCATTAATACAAAATATCACACTGTCTAATCAAGCCTATTTTGCCGGTGCATGAGTAGCGTGTCTGTCATTGCCATTATTCAATTGGCCCTATATGAAATCGCCCTGCCTAAAGGAAATTCGCCGGTGTGGTCGGATATCAATGTGACGTTTTGATATACCTAAATAAATGAGGTCCGACTTGAATGATTACGGGATGTCGATTCACAGCTTGAAATATTTGAGGGATACAAAAAAACGTTTGATAATGGTGCGAAAATATATACAAGATTTTAAATTGAATCAGAAGATTTCGATGAAATAATTACAAGAAAAACAAGAAAAACGGTGCCATGGGACACCAGGTATCCCAGCTAGCAAAAAGCTTCTATAAATTCGGAGTAAAAGAACTTTTCTGTTCTGTAAAGGTTTCATAGTTGTGTCTAGAATATTGAGTTGTTGTATAAGTGGAGCTAATGATACTATTTTGTCTTCGTAAGCTAAATTGTTCTTTAAGTTTATTGCAAGAACGTTCTTAGAACATAATTAGAGAGCATTAAGAAGATAAGTGTAAATAATTGCTCGATAACTGTCTATAGTAGCACAATTTTACAGTAATGGTGCTTATAGAACTAAATGATTCCAAATCCGATGTAAAAAAGTATCTTATAGAACTATACCAACTCCTGTGAAGCTCCTATAGAATTGCTCCGTAGTGGTTGATTATAGTTTTTTTATAGAAATATTGTATAAAGGGTTGCAAAGAGACAATTTTGCTACGAATAACAAATTATGCATATGGAAGCTGCTAACGAACTTAATAAAAAAAAACCTCTATAACGTTGTTATAGAGAGTAATGTTATAGTTGTTATACAATAATAACAGAGTAATTAGGTTTAAATCTATGCCATTTTTGTTTCATAAAAAAGCACTACAGAACAACCATACCTTAATTGACGCTATTTTAAAAGTGAATTTCGTTTGTGTATAAGTTTTAGACGACGTTTGTCATAAAAACCAAGTCTTTAAGTAAATGGAAACAAATGAAAAAGCTTATTACGTGATAGAATTTCCGTAAATAACAGCAATGACAACAAAGCAACAAATAAGGATTTCCAGGTTACCGCATTAAAAGCAGATAGTGTAGTTATTGAGGTATCAAAGACCTTAATCGAGGAAGAGAATAATTGAATAGACAGCGACATAGAAAACCAAGAAGATGACGAAGTTATAGTAAAAAGAAATGACTGGCTAATAGAGCTTCAGAACAATAATGATGAAGATTTTAAATGTAGACCAAATTAGGTATTCCTCTGTGTTGATAATGTTATAAAATACGTAGTTTGCATACAAAATTTTCCATAGGGTTTTTAAGGGCGAACAAGGTGGCAAGTTATACCA
>JARQZK010001501.1:267500-462500 GCA_030704885.1 Cynegetis impunctata | reverse complement strand
TGGAAAAACTATATTTTAATAGGTGTTTCGTAAAAAGGGAACCCCGTTGCTTAAGATAGCTAGAACACTGCAAAATAAGTTGAGTTTGCTCAATGAAAAGTTTTCGTAACTGCATCCGTTTTCAAGATACAGGGTGTTGAAAAAAAAATGTATACACATTTCCTATGATTATGTCGAAACTACAAAAAATTTTGTAATAATATTTGTTTTGAATACAGACACATTGCATGAATTTGATTTTATATTTGCCTCTCATAGAGGGTGCTAGTTAGGTATATGGTTCGTACCGAATGCTTGTGAACATAACTTTTCATTACTTCATCATTATCAAATTAAAATATCTCGAATCGGTACACAGTATCGAGTTTTACCAAGAGTACCTTGTAAGTGTGAAATTGAATGATGTTTGAGATAACATAAAATTTGTACCAGTAAATGCAACCTAAAAAAAGTAATGTTCAAAAGTATTTGGTACGAACCGTGTAATTAGCGCCCTCTGTAAGAGGCAGATATAAAAACAAATGTACGCCATGTGGCAGCTTCCAAAACATATTTTTGCAAAACTTCATTCTAGTTTTGCCAGTAGTTTCGACATAATCGTAATAAATGTGAATGTTCTATCTATCCTAGCAACGGGACCCCCTTTTAACGAACACCTTGTGACATATATATATATATATATATATATATATATATATATATATATATATATATATATATATATATATATATATATATTTATATATATATATATATACAATTCCTGGCAATTTTTTAGGACCACAAGATTTTCTAAACAATGGTTTTTAGCGGCTTCGTAACAGAGATATACATGGTATTAGACTGTGAACAGGAAAATAACTTAATCAATTCATGTATGTCATATGACCAAAATTTGATTGAGATAATAATCGATAATCTGTTAACTACTTGCAATGAATATTAAACAAATTTAGTTTTGAATTTGTTTCGATATAGTTTAGTGTTAATTAACGAAAAAATTACTTATTACTTATGCTTTTCTTGCGAAATTTTCACAAAAAAATGTGAGAGCAAATTTCTCTATCGACGCCACTGATTGACGTTTGGAACACATTTTACACTCAAAAAATTATTCATCTGTGTTAATTTGAATTACCCTCGTAATTACCAAACTTCATAAAACGATTTCAACGCGTGTGGGATTTATTTAAAACTTAATCATGTTTTTGCTAACGTTTCAATACCCAGTATCTCCGAAACGAAACAGTTTCATCAAATTGGAAGCAATTACATCTCAAAATTCGTCAGAGTATATTTATATATATATATATATATATATAAAAGGAATTTTGAATCATCCTGTATATATAGTTAGACTAATTATTTTCTCTTAATGTCTGAAAAAAAGTCATCATGAAGAAATATCAACAATTTTATAACAAATTTTGTTCGACATACGTTTATCTGGAGTGTCTATTGAATCGGATATCGGTTTTCATAATGAATAAGTGACGATTTCTTCACATACACCAACAATCCCATGATATATCAACGAATGCACATCAAATACAGATCAATCATTTTTCTAAAATTAATGATTCACCGCGGATAATATATATATATATATATATATATATATATATTATATATATATATACTAGCTGACCCAGCAAACGTTGCTCTGCCATATAAATTATTTTTATCTATCTATCTAACTATCTATCTATCTATCTAGATAGTTATCTATCATTCTATCTATCTATCTATCTATCTGACCCGGCAAACATTGTTCTGCCATATAACTCATTTTTATCTATCTATCTTTCTATCTATTCATCTATCTGCCGATGTATCTCTATCTATCTAACTATATCTATCTATTTATCTAGATAGTTATCTATATTTCTATCTATCTATCATTATATCTATCAATCAATCTATCTGACCCGGAAAACGTCTAAATTATTAAAATGGCTATTAAAAAATATGGGTTGTTGATAGAAGGGTAAAGATTTAGAGTTGTATGTATTTTTTAATGAAACATTATAAAAAAATAAAAATAAAAATTTTGTCCAAAATATTTATAAAAATGTTTGGGGTGGACCACCATACCACATACCACTAATCACTTAGGGGTCGTACTATTGTTATTTTCGATTGCCATCTTGCAACCCTATTGCGGATCTGTAGATAATATTTAAAAAAATGTAAATCGCGATGGAAAAATAGGGGTTGATCGTAGAAGGGTAAAAAATTGAGAGTAATATGAATTTTTTTAATTCTAAGTCATGACTGCATGAAAATAAAAACCTTGCCAAAAAAATTGAAGTTTTTAATTAAAAAATAAAAAATAGGGGTTGATCGTAGAGAGGTGAAAATTTAGGGTTGTATGTATTTTTGAATGCTGTATCATAAAAGAACGTATGAAAAATAGATGTTGGCCGATTCTCAGTCCTAGCCGATATGCACACAAAATTTCATTAGAATCGGTCGAGCCATTTCGGAGTTTAACAAATAAAAAATAGGGGTTGATGGTATAGAGGTAAAAATTTAGGATTGTATGTATCGTTGAATGCTGTATCATAAAAAAATTGAACAGAAAATTTTGTCTAAGAAATAAAAAAATAAAATGAAGGGGTGGACCATCCTTAACATTTAGGGGGATGAAAAATAGATTTTAGCTGATTCTCAGACATACCCGATATGCACACAAAATTTCATGAGAATCGGTTGAGTCATTTCGGAGGAGTTCAACTTCTAACACCGTGACACGAGAATTTTATATATCTATTAGATAAATATATATATATATATATATATATATATATATATATATATATATATATATATATATATATATATATATACATATATGTATGTATTAATTATTGACAGAAAAAGATTGATTACTTTTGATAACGTTAAATTGCCAAAATCGTGCAAAAACATCGAAGCAAATATATTCTGTCGAAATCATCACAGGAAAAGTACAGAACGATTTTTAAAATAGAACACTTATAATTTTGCAAACTTGATATGTGTGATAAATAATAACCTCAGGATAATGCACGCGTTTTGATACGAAATTAACAAGTCCAAAGTTGTGAATAATTCAAGTTTCGATTCATGGAAATCTGGTTTCGAGAAATTCAAGAGATCATTACGTAAAATACGTAGAACATAAATGTTAATTCTTCAAAAACACTCGGAATGTTCAGCTAGCAGCGTCCAGTGGTAATCGATGACATAATCGAATCCACTCAATAGTACAACATAATTAATTCTCACATTCACTGACAAAGTTTCAAGTATAAAATGAGTACAATCAAATTATGTATAATTGATACTTGATGACCATGATCAATTTCATATAACACATAAAGTGAACAAGAAAAAGTCTTCAATAATTAAAAATTATCAAACAATCTTCCAATGGAGCAGGTTGTACGTGTTCCGCGACGCGAAAATGCATTCATAATTAAACATTGAATTATAGAAAATATCAAGTTACACGCCAACTCAAGATCTGCATACAACTGTTTCGATATTGTTAGACCTCTTCAGTGTAGCTTACTTGACTCGGAAGGTATTGACATATTTCTTATTTTTTCCCAATACGATTCGCGGTCGGACTACGTTGTTATAATATTTCAATGACAGATATTGGTGAAAGTAATCTTTATGGAGATATCTTAAGAAGTACCCCAGGCTTTTCTACAATAAAAGAAATTTTTTTGTCAATGACACTATTCTTAATTCAAATTTATTGAAAAGTGTTTTCAACTTTTTAATTTATTTTTCTATCAAAGCGTGTTTTTAGTTTTTTTGAACTATTTTTTATTTTTCATTTTTTTGTTCGGTTAACTACAAAAACGTGTTTTTCAGATTTTCAAACTTTTATTTATATTATAGTTTTCATTTCTGATAACTACAAAAGCATTTCTTTAATTTTTTTCAGCTACCATTCATCTTTGCTTTTATAGTATTGAAACGTTTTCAAACGCGTACTTGGCACAAAGACAGTATCGGGTATCGGTTTTGGAAAATCGCTAATCCTGAAGATCCTGATTAGGATAAAGGAATAAGCTATTCAAATTATTGCATTGTCATCGCTCCTTGATAAGTGTGCAAAATTTCAAATCAATCCGACGTTTTGAAGGAGGCGTGAGAGAATTTTTGTGATTTTGCTCGACCCCCTCCCCCCTACTCGAATCTCAGGTAAGATTTTTCAAAATGCGTATTTGTTATTTAAATTTGGTAAACTGTGCTCCATTCCATTAGATTTATTTAAAAAAAACAATTTTCTTATAATTTTTTTCTATTTAAGACTAGTATTTGAGATAAATATTAAAATATTTGAATAGGAACTACTGAAATTTGTTAAAGAATATTCACTCTAATTCAATCCAAGGAGACTCATGTATGATCTCAAGAGTGACTACAACTTTAAAACTTTCTATTCCGCCATAACTTCAATAAAAAATTCTATTAGTTCAAGTAAATTAGTAATAATAGAATTTTTTTTAGTGAAAATTAATAGTGCGTCATATGTTTATTAAAAAAGGATATGGCATTATTTTTTATGAATAATCGTCACATCGTAGCGTATTTTTTTATTAATAGTTAACGAATAATGTTTGAAAAATACTTGTTCATATTTAATAAATGAACGAATTGTTTTTAAACAAATGAATTTATTTATAGTTAATATATTCTTCCATCAGTGCACAATTAAACCGCGATGATTATTACCCCGAGGTAGGGTTGCCATCACCTAAATTGCCGATGCCGGACAAAAATTTTAAAAACCCCGGACATTTCTGTAAAATTTTGTTTTGCCCCGGACACCCCGTAAAAAATTCTTTTTTTTTATTAAAATAAAGCATCGTTTATATTTGAATTTTTTCATTTATTTAAACTTTAAATCGCTTGTTTGCGATAAACAGAACAACAAAAAACAAATAAAATTGTATTATACACAGTTTACAGTTTTCTCTTTTTTTTGGTATCATCAAATAAAAAACAACTCATGACGATAATTTTTCGTAGATCAACAATCGTATAGATAAGATTCTACATTGTAATAGCAAATTATAGGATAGGTCATCTAGTTCGGTTAGATAGATTAGGTACCCAAAAGTCAAAATTATTTATTAACTATAAATCAAAAGTGAGTAACAAGTTTTAATTTAAACGAGATCAAGTTTTTTTCACTAATTCAACTTAACTTGGAATTTTTCAGACTTGCCAATTTTTCCCAAAATGTTATTTTTCATCATGAATTTGGAAAAGTCGGAGCAACTCAAGTCTTTAAAATTAGACTTTATTTTGATCAGAGAAGAAAGCGTATGTGTATTTAGCAAGTTTCTCTCCTTCCTCCATTACTGCGACCCTAGCGAAAAAACTCACTCTACATTCGCATTGTGAGCTGGTATACAAAAATATCACTATGCAATTTTGAGCCGTTTAGAATATAGATGTTTCGAAAAAATTCGGCCACAACTGGTTTGCATTCAATAGCTCATCTCCGTCACTGACACTCAAGCTTCACAAACCCGGACACAAGATTTGTCCGGGTTTTACCCGGACATATTTTGAAAGCCCCGTCCGGACGACCCCCGGACGCCTCCTAAACTAGGACAAATCCGGGGAAACCCGGACGGATGGCAACCCTACCCCGAGGCGAAGCTAAGGGGTCATAGTATCACGACAAAAAATTAGTAGCTGGTCCGATTTTAAAAATTCCAACGGATATCGATAAAACACATATGATTTCATGAGAAAACTGTTTTCAAAAATGTTTCCCCACGAAGAATAAAAAATTATAGCGTTTTTTAGATTTTTTGTCCATAGACATGTGGTGCTATCTATAAATCTCAAACCTAAACCGATTTTTACAATAATGAAATAAAATGATAGCATTTATTGTGTACTTTTTTAATTTATATAATACATTCAAAAAATATTGACGTGGCGCCACCTAGAAATAAAAAAATTAGTAAAAATTATGAATTTCACTCAAATTTTTGATTATATCTCAAATACTATAGATTTCCCGATATAGTCACCAAGCTAGTTAGTCGAGTATGTTAGGTACGCTGGCTAGTATTTGGGAGGTCTCGGGTTCAAACCCCGGGGCCGACTGGTCTGCCATGAGTTTTTTTCAGAGGTTTCTTCATGGTAATGTAAGTCACTGCTTGCAAACTTACAAGGCGAATGCTGGGCCAGTATTAATCCTCTGAACCCTATCCACACTTCCTATGTTCCATAAATATCTCGTCTCGCCTATCCTTAATGCACTTGTACATACAAGTGTATCCTCTCATCTGGCTGAAGGAGTTAATCCCAAACTCAAGCTGCCCGCCTCCCTGACACATACTTCAGGGAGGAATGAAATACGTGTGTTTCCTTTTTCCCGATATAGTCACCATGAGAAAAAATGATCTGCGATAGACTTATCAGGCATTACGACATGCACATGCGCCGAGGGGTTTTATCATTCCTATTCCTAGTGCTATGCAGTAGGGTGTCCGAATTTTTATTATATATGATTTAGTCATATTTTAGTGAAGAAACATTTTTTACTCAATTAATACAGTTTTCTCGCAATTTTCTACTGTTTCTTGAGAGAGAAAAATACGTGATATATGTCGAGATCGCCTCCCCCACGTGAGATTGCGCTCGACCCCCTCCCCCAAACACCTAAAGTAATCAATGGATGCCTCCATTCAAACCAAGCCAATAAATGCGTGTGAAAAAGTGAAAACAAATTTCGCCCGACAAACCTTTATGACACTTTATGTAGTACTTGAATATTCCTCTTGTAACGGGTCAATTTACCGAGTGACTGTAGCCACTGCATTTTGTACTGAATTGTTCATTTAGGTACCGTGGTTTCACGCTTCACTTTCCTTTGCTCTATGATTAATGAGTTGCGTGGAAGGAGAGTACCTAGGAAGTGTCGGATTAACAATCGTTCTCTCTTTTAGTAGATGGTTCTCGTCAATATAACATCGTTTCGTTAACTATTAGAATTATATTCAATATATATTAAAAGTTTGTTAAATTTTATTAAGTATCTGTGGCGTCTTGATAAGACGGTAAGTTATGAGGAGAATTATATCTATTTCGTATTGATGCATTATCTTGAAAATCTGAATGGATTCCGTATTTCATCTTTCCGCCATTTCATTTCATTTTTTTCATTTACCTATATAAAATTATTTATCTTTCTATATTGAAATAATCATCTCACATTTCCTAATTTAAAATATTTCTAATTCATTTGCTTGTTTAATTCTCTCAATTTAACACAAGATTTTTGTAGTTTAGCGATGGCAAATTTCACGTGGTCATACCTTATGTTCAGTTTAATGTTGGAACATATGCTGTCTTTCTTAGCATTTTTGCTTGAGACAAATCTAAATGTTAATTTGAATTGGCCATCGATACCCTACATATATTCTTGGAGCCTATTTAGTGTGAGATTGTATGTTGATTTGCCCCGAATTATTTTAGCCACTTGGTCTGGGTTTGAAGTTCACCTTGGTTAGAGCTAAAAGACAAATTGTTTGGAGATTGAAATTTACGCTGCCTGGAGTTAAAGAAAAGAACACCACTTTGTCTACCCACAGCTGGAGCTACCAAGAACTTGGGACGAAGATAGGGCTGAAGACAACAATCCACCCAAAGAAAAAGTCGACAATATAAATTGAAACATAAAGATAAGTCTCATTTATGTAAAAAGAAAAAGAGGATAGTAAATACCTGCATTTTACTCTTGTTATTATTACTGAGAAAAACCTAGAACCATTATATGTTAACCAATCTCCCTGCTAGCCAAGGCATATATATATATATATATATATATATATATATATATATATATATATATATATATATATATATATGTTAAAAAGGAGGTTGGTTACACTCTGATCAAAAATTACTGATCTACCCGTAAAACTGGAAATTTGTTGAATTCAACAACAGCCGATAAATAAAATAAAACATATAAAATGATACCTAACTTGTTTATCGTATCGGTAGACTCCGAGGCCAGTTCAGTGACTATTCATCATATTATTTAATTAATGAACAAAAACATTCTGTTTCCCAAGAGAAGTAATCTAATTTGTGAACTGAATCATATGAGCGAATTTATCTACACTAGATAATATAATCAACTATGAGGTAATTATTGCATCCCATCTATTCTTTGTAAATATATTGTGAAATACTGTTGAGATAAGTGATTTATTTAATTGGAAAAAATAAAGTTTCAACCATATGTTCGATAATTACTCAAAATATGAATGAAGGAAATTATGAGTCAATTGTCTAGTTGACTTATGATTAACGGGATGCTATGCAGTGAAGAAAACCATACAAATATTTCGTTTTAAAATAAATGACAATATTCCATTTTCTACTTGAGTTCTTTTCTAGTTTGTGAGAAAAATACAATATTATAATGTTCAGATAATCAATAATAATGTATATATGTATATATATGTATATATATATATATATATATATATATATATATATATATATATATATATATATATATATATATATATATATATATATATATATAAATGAGAATTTTTCGTGTTATCGAGACACGTCCGCCGTGAATATAAATAAATATATATATATATATATATATATATATATATATATATATATTTGAAGTAGGCTCACAGTCGTACTAATTTGTATTTAAAAAGTAAGGGAAATCGACTGAAAATTAGATTATTGTCTCTTTATTCTGTGCCAAGCTTTCGAAACACATTCGTTTCTTCCTCAGGACTAAGAAAAGTGAGAATTGGAAAATTAGAATGAAAACGATCATTGAATCAGCTTAATTAAAAATCATACGAAAATTACATCTACAAAAGTTACTTTCTCCATAAGAACAGAATGACAATTAAAAAAAAAATATATATATATATATATATATATATATATATATATATATATATATATATATATACATACATATATATATATAAAAATATATATATATATATATATATATATACATATATATATATATATATATATATATATATATATATATATATACATATATATATATATATATATATATATATATATATATATATACATATATATATATATAAATATATATATATATATATATATATATATATATATATATATATATATACATAGAGATACAGGGTTTACAAAATTTAGATAGTAACAACATTTTATTATCAAGAAGCATATATAACGTTATTCAATCAACAATAAATGTTGTAAATTACTTCCTCCAGCCTGAATACAAGCATTCAATGTTCTCTTTATTGAGTGCCGAACTCTTTCAAGCACACCAGAGTCGTTTCTAACTGAGTTACACATAGAAAAAAAAAGTCGTCCAAATTATTCAATGGAGACGCATAAACAAATTACTTCAGATATCTCCATAATAAATAATACAGGGTGTTTAAGTCTGGGGATCGAGCAGGCCATGCGTGTGATCCTCCTCGACCAATCGATCGATCTCCGTATGTTGCTGTTAAAAAATCAACAGGAACCAAACTGAAATGTGGAGGCGAACCATCGTGCATAAACCACATTGCCAATGTCGCCAGTACTACATCCTGCAGATGTAGGCAGTGTTTCTTCCAAAAAGTCGAGATACATCTCGCCAATCTTGCTGGTAGAAATACCGGTATAATTAGATAGTCACCCGCAAGTCTATCTCATTCAAGGAGAACTTATGTTGAAAACGATCTTCATATACCTCATGCGGATTTTCATCTGCCCGTACAGGTAGGTGATCATCAATGACGAGGTATATTCAAATGAAATCCACTTGTACTTTAGTAGATTGAACAGCTGTTCCAAGGTATCGTTAACAATTTTTTGTACTCGATGAACTCATTGACGTACGCCATAATTTTCTTTACATTTATGATTTCAACAAATATTGAATATGGTTGTCCCAGATTTTGTTCAGTCTGTACCTTGGAAGCAAAGGGAGTTTTCAGAAATTATTATAGTACAACAAAATATTCTTAGAATAGGCCAAGGAATAACCCCTTGAATTTTTGCCGATTGTTTACAGAACACATAATAGTATATATATATATATATATATATATATATATATATATATATATATATATATATATATATATATATATACGTATATATATATATATATATACGTATATATATATAATTATATATATATATATATATATATATATATATATATACGTATATATATATATATATATATATATATATATATACATATATATATATATGTATATATATATATATATATATATATATATATATATATACAGAGCTATTCAAATTCGAGTCTGCATGGGGATTTTGATAACGGTTAGATATAGAGGGTTGGTTGAATAGGGACAAAGTAGCGTATTTTAGAGGTTAATTATATGAATAAAAAAAATCTGGTACCTAGCTTCTTTAGTTCTGGAGTTATACAGGAAAAATCGGAAATTTCGAAATTCTCTCTTTATTTTAGGAACTTTTTAAAACAAATTGTCACTTTGCCATTGAAACTTTTTGTAGGCTATCCAAATATCTGTGTAAAAATTATATACAAGGTATAGTATAAATTGGGCCACCCTCAACTTTTAATTTTCAATAACGGACCTGTATTTTTCATTACATTTTTTTGAATGCCAAGAGTAATGTTTCATATTGTTGTAGTATTTTCATCTGAATTACAGAGTGTTTTGGAAATATTGAAGTATTAATAGTAAAATTTCAATATATTTTTTAAAATTTCACCTGTAATTTGAAAAAAGCACATACCATATACAAGATAAATTGTGGTGAATGTGATTCCTGTTGTATTGGTAACATTAAACAATATTCACATAAAGGACTATATGAACATAAATACTTAATACAAACTAATAAAAAATCTACAGCTCTTCAAACCACGCAATCGAGCAATTACAATTTGTTGATTTTGAAATCACAAAAATTATAAGAAGAGAAAAGAACCTGGTAAAAAGGAACGTGTTGGAAATGATTGCAATTCAAAAAGAAGAAGCAACAACAATTAATTCAAGAGCGGACGTCGAAAATTTCGGAAGAATTGATCATAACATTATTCATGGAAACCACACAGACATAGGCCTTGTGACATAGGAGAGAAGAATACAGAATTTCATAAAGTTGATTGTAATGTAAGATTATTTTAATTGTCATTTGAAAACGACAAAAGTCTAAGCGCGTCGTAATAATTGTGTTTGGAAAGTGTGGAAGGATGTTTAGAAGTAAAAATATTAATGAATTTAAGTATAATTTTGATCTTAACCTAGTAACCTATACTCCTGCTATATAATAGAGTGGTCAGTAGAAATTTTGAAAATTGAAATTATTTAGAAAAACTTTGGTTCAAAGATTCCAAAAATTTAAAATTAAAATAAATGAAGTTATAAAATAAGGATAAAATTTTGAGCTCGTTTTATCAGGATACTGATCTGTTTTCATTTTGTTGTCTTCCTTTGTCTTCTTCAACTCCTGTAGCTTTCGGAACTCCTGGGTTCTTTAATTCTTTTTCCAAGCTCCTAGGTTCCTCAAATGCTCTACAAGCTACTTGGGTTTTGAATTGGATCTCTTGAAATGGGACTCCTAGGGTCTTATATTGGTTTTGCAAACTCCTAGGGTCTTAAACTGGGACTTCTGGGGTCTTAAATTCGGACTCCTGAGGTCTTTAAATAGTTCTTCCCAAACTTCTACGGTCTTGGCTAAAATTTGGTTTAGCCAGTGGACGGTATTCCACAAAGTTACAATATATATATATATATATATATATATATATATATATATATATATATATATATATATATATATATATATATATATATATATATATATATATATATATAAATATATATAAATATATATATATATATATATATATATATATATATATATATATATATATATATATATATATATATATATATATAATCTCTTGAAAATTATTAGTAATAACAGGCTTGTTGAATCTTAAAAAACTCGATTTTATTAAAAAGTTGACGTTTCGCCACGACATTCGTGGCTTCATCAAAACTTTTTTTTTTGTGTTTTACAAATATTTTAAACCTATTTTGTACATTACGTGGGTGAAGATTTCTGTGGTTCCCTTCCCATCTAATATCAACAGACCTGTCTGTTGATATTGGACTAAATAGCACGTAATTAATAACTGAAGACTGCCACAGCCGCAATAAGAAATTTTTGAAAAAAAGATAAATAGTACCCAATTCTTTGACTCTTCAAAATCAAAATAATTTGAACCTATTTCGAACATTACGTGGGTAAAGGTTTCTGTGGTTTCCCTTACCATCTAATAATAACAGATTTGAATGTTAATATTGGAGTGAATAGCACGTAATAAACAACAAAGAACGGCCACAGCCGAAAAATTTTAGTGAAACAGTAGTCTGTTTCTATTCAAATTTTTTCAAATCAATAAATGTCAGAGAAATTTCAATTTTTTCAAAAGTTTTGATGAAGCCACGAATGTCGTGGCGAAACGTCAACTTTTTAATAAAATCGAATTTTTTAAGATTCAACAAGCCTGTTATTGCTAATAATTTTCAAAAGATTAGAAATAGATCACAGGCAACAACAATTCGAATATATATATATATATATATATATATATATATATATATTTATATATATATATATATATAGATATATATATATATTAATAGATATATATATATATATATATATATATATATATATATATATATATATATATATATATATATATATCTATCTATCGTGGTCCAGTAGGTCTAAAACGAGTTTCAAATCCAGTATTTTCGGAGAAAATGCGACCAAAACGATATTACCTATAGGCAAATGATTACATATTTGAATCGAAATTAATTTAAGGGATAAGTGTTTGATTTATGACTAAATATAGACAGATCCATTGAAATAATTGAAAACAAATTAGACAAACCTGAAAATCAAAACATAAATGAAGAAAAAATAAAGCATTAATTTGAAATGTTTTCTTACTTACAGTAAACTTATTTCAATTTTCTAATTCAACAGAATGTGGCAATAAGTTTGGGAAAATTCACATTATAACTTTGCTTGTATGCAAATTTCAGTGACGAAATAACTTTTCCGTTTATAGGTTCAGACGTTCGAACAGTTGACATGGGTGATTATCGATTGGTTGTTCCCCGCTCAGCTTTACAAGCTATTTAAGAGGATTATTGTATTCATATATAAAGAGAACCGGCCGAAATCGCTCCAATAACATATGCATAAGCACATCGGAGATTGTACAGAAGCGGTGAATTTAAAATACAGACTTTGCTAACATCATTAATATGTTTTCATTGGATAATTAACATTACTGCTCTATAGAAAAGTACAGAAATGTCAAATGAAAAATAATCTCATGCAATAACGGATAAATTTGACATTAATGTTTCTCATGTTGAGAGTAAAGATCTACGGAAATTAACATTTTATCTCCATTATTTTTAGTCGATTCATATTTGTAGAAAATTTCTGTACAATCACATTGATAAGTAAGTTTGGTAAATATATTCGTAACAATTTCCAATGAACTATTTCTCGCTTAGATAAAGCCAGTGTTATTTTATATATAGAAAAAATTGACAAAATCATATTTTCTTGTTAGTGAAAACATTTTTCCTTAGTGTTTAGAGAACTGGCTGTTGTTCATTTCAAATCCTGTTCCAATTCAGTGATTTTAATGCTTAAAAAAAAAACAACTCTCAACACAAAGGATTCGGTAATTTTTTGAGTAGTAACACCAAATAACAGTTCCCTTAGGAGAGCATAAAGACAGACCAGACTCAAACATAAAATCTATACTGAGGAAACTCTAAGAACTTTTTCATATGTAAGGAGAATCTATCTTGGCTCTGACATCTAATTATTGACAAAAAATGTTCACTAAAAAGATATTAATGTTCCATTTATGTCAAACTAAACTATTTTGTTTCATTTACAATTTGGGGGTGAAACATTTATTCAAAAAAAGTTTTTTCATTTCAGTCCTTCAAAATTTCCGTTCATTCACTTTTTCTCACCGTTTTGAGATGCCCAAATTTTGATAGTTAAATATATTAATATATATATATTTATATATATTATATATATATATATATATATATATATATATATATATATATATGTATCGAAGGTCGACCACCAGAGGGAGCTGTTTTCAATAACGTTTTTCACCTGCTAGTACATGATTCTTGATGTCATATATATACATACATATTATATATATATATATATATATATATATATATATATATTTTTTTTATATATTATATTATATACCTATATATTATATATATATATATATATATATATATATATATATATATATATCTATATTTATATACGTGATATAATATATATTTGAAAACCATTCACGCACATAAAAACTAAAACCAAAAAAATTTTAGAATAGTTTAATAGCAATGAAACTCAGAGCCTAGTATTTTTAAATTAAGTATACAAAGATTTTCCACTAAATTTTAAGTAGGACCTCCTAAATTTCGCTCTCAGTATCACTCGAAACTTCTCCAATAGTGTGCTTTGATTTAATATACATATCAACTGTTTCCAGGGACCAAAATACTATGTTGTCAGATTACGTAAAATTCCGCCCATAAACAAGATTCCAATTTTCGAATATCTATTGATGCGAAACCAATTCGATATAGAAAAATAAGAAGAGAAGAAAGAGGATATCGTTTGTTTCTGGAATATAGAAGGAAACGTATTATATTCTTTTCATATATTAAACGGAAAATAAATCGAATATTTTACGTACTCGTACTTAAACCTAGGAGACCTTGGAATTACAATTATTTAATTTTTTCCAACAAATCTGATAAGATGAAAGTTTCAAAGAATTCAAATTTTATATCAAGATTCTCCAATATAGCAGCTTATGTATTATACAATTACACAAGTAGTATGACAGTGATAGATGAAGATTGATAAATTTTGGTTACATTGAATGCCAAAAAGTTCTTACAAAAGCCATACTCTGATTAAAGACGGAAAATACATTATTGTAATTATTACCGAAATGGCATTAAGTTAAACCCGGTTGAGCTACTTCTGCTCTAAAAGTGAACGGCAGTTATAGCAGAGCGTAAACTGTATGGAACTTTTCACTCTGCGAATAATTTAACTAAAACTTTTTTATTGAAGCCAATAAATTCCGTTTTATATGAGTGTATTCTGCGACTTTTGGAACAATAATCAGAATCTGTTCTCTTTATTTCTGACTTCTGCCACTGAAACATTACTTAGAGTGAAAATTCATCAATATACTGTTGAAGAGTTACTATCGAGAATTACTATATATGTGTGATCATTCTTTTTTAGTCGTATTTTATATCCCACAAAATACATACTATTGCAGTGTATCGAAGGAAATCAGTCAGGGAGCCGCTGACTGATTCGAATGAGCAAAATTTGGTACCTAGGATTGTTTCCGTTGCAGAACGAAAATATCAAAATTTGGGTAAAAATAAAATAATAATTAATACGACCTTATGTTCTGTTCATTATTTGGACGCCTACCTACAACAATGAATAAAAAAGAATAATGAATAGCGGTTTCGGATATTTTCTACAACAACTACCACGTTCTAATTTACCGACAAAATACGCCTGTACCTTTTATTGAGTATTATTTTCTATTTGAAGTATTTCGCAAGTAGTGCGACTTCAATGACAAAAATTGGAATATTTAGACTTTTGAAAGAAAGAAACCACAAATGTTTCACCGCTTTCGAAAGAGCATTAAATAGGCTAGTTTTCAAGATCATTTGCTGATTCAGTCCGGTACGATATTTTTTCGCAGTAAATAGTCAAACTTCAGTTAAGGTTTTCGAGTTTAAATAAAATTAAAACAACTTGATTTTTTTTTGAGGTCGGTGAGCTAGTTTTTAATGAAATGATAGGTCTGTTGTCTCAAGCAACTATTGACGATAGCACAAAAAAAACATATTTTAAAATTAATTTATATTCGAAACAGGGGAGAAAACTACCAAAAAGTATAAATTAAAAAAAAAACATAAGAGTGGCAATATCTCAAAAACCAGAAAACTTTTACTGAGGTCATGTTGATGCTATCTGATTGACTTGAAGCCAATCTACCTCCAGTGTCACTCTGGCGTGTTATTTATGGGACATCCTGTATATTATATATATATATATATATATATTTATATATATGAGATCGCTAAACTTCAACACCGCCTGACAGATCACCGCCAACTTCGGCACATCTAGGTATTTTTGTATGGAGAAGGTTTTTATGCTTTTACTTGATATGAATATAAAAGATACAATATGAAAAACATATAAGAAATATACATTTGCTAGACTGACCAACAATTAATTACTCAAATTTGTTCGAAAACTTATACCTATAACACATTTCATTTCACGAAAAAAACGATATACTCATCCGTGAGGCGAAAGGAATGTTTTAAAATTCAATTATACGTTAGTACATGACGTTTTCACCCAAGTCTCGAAAGAGTGACTTCCACAGCGTTATGATATAATTTCAAAGAATCTTCCAGTTGTATTTCCAGATGAAACTGCGACGCGCTCTTTGTGAGAGTATAAGTATAATTCGCAGAATATATTATGCCATTTTGCCATCATATTAACTGAAACTTCCACCGTTTGTAAATATGAAAATGTATGTTTCTCTTGACATTCTGTTTCGACTTCACGATGGAGAAAGAATATATATATATATATATATATATATATATATATATATATATATATATATATATATATATATATATATATATATATATATATATAATATTTGGAAATCGTTATCTAGAAGATCTATTGAGCTACAGTTACACCTTAGGAACATTGTGGAATATTTTTATTGCTGCTGCGTGTTTCCGAAAATGTTCCAAAAGGTTCCTTATAATTTCTTTATGTTTCGGCAACAAATTTTGGCTGTTTCTACTTGTCACCCTTCAAACTACGATTCCACCGGAGGAACATTTTTGTTGCTGTTGCGTGTTTCCGTAAATGTTCCTGAATGTTACTTAAAATTTTTTTACGTTTCGGCAACAAATGTTGATTATTTCTACAAAATAATATGCAACTATTGACAATTTCAGTTGCTTCAGTGGAAGCAAAAAATTCAAGTAGGTATGTTGCCATAAGTTTCTACCCTTGGCAACAAGGATAAACATTCAGAAACAAAATGTTACTCCAGTGGAACTGTAGCTTAACAGATGAAAAAACTACTCCCGCCCCTGACATTTGACTAAAAACGCTGCAATAGTCTATTATTTTCGGGGACAATACGACTAATAACAAAAATGATGTGCAAATGAGAACTCAGTGACGTAGCTCTACGTTTCTTCCACTATTTTGCAACGTATTTTCTGCAACTTAATCTAAACCAATTAACAGAAAATACTCCGAAGCTATTACGAGTTTCATATAGAATTGTAACAATGAGATGAAAATAAAAGGTGTATTCAAGATTTCCCATTCGATGATAGACATCGCAATGAGAAAGATCGTTTCCGTAAATTGAGTAGTTTCGTAAGACAACGAATGATCTACTTTCCATTCAATGGACGATATAATTATTGCAGTTCGTCCGTCATTTACCGTTGAGATGTTCTATGGAAGTGTAATTTCGCTGATCTGAACGCACTCTAGATTTCACGCATTTAAGCCGCGTTTTCCTCCACTGTCGCTGGTCGTCGGCGACTACGACCCAGTAGCGGCGACCAATTCGCCAAACATCATCATATCCTTTTAAATGTTAGTTTTCCAATAACTTTTTAGTCGCTGCTACTGAACTGCATTCGCCTGCTTCGTTCGGCCATGGCTAGGGTTTCCCTCCGTATTTGCGGTGGTGCAATTCCGGCTTGCACGTAGAGGTGGTCAAGGCTGGAAGGTTTTAGGCATCCCGTTATGAACCTGCACGTGTCATTCAGGACAGGGTCCAGTTTATAGGCGTGTGCTGATCTCTCCCATACGCGGGATGCGTATTCAGCTGCGGAGTATCACAGCGCAAGGGCCGAGGAGCATAGGACGTTAGGGTTAGTCCCCCATCGAGCATTGGTCAGTTTCCGGAGGATGCGACGACCTAAGACACCCATTGCATCAGCATGTACCGCCGGTGACCAGACTAAAATCAAGGCGAAACTTTACGCAGTCTACACAGCCCCTCACAGCCTCTAAAACTGCGACCAAGGAGGCAAAATGGGAACAGCGTTTATCAGACAATGATATCCCAACCTGGAATCCAAAAGAAAAACTCCCTGCAGGATCGGACCTGGACTGGGACACCTGGAAAACCCTCAACCGACTCCGGTGCCAAATGGGTAAATGCAAGAACAACCTCCTAAAGTGGGGATATGTGGAGGAGGAAACATGTGAATGCGGAGAATCCCAGACAATGGAGAACCTTCTGGTATGCCAATTCCTACAAGCTCCATGTACCCTCCGGGACCTATGGACGTGCAATGCAAATGCTGTGATGTGCGCCAGACACTGGAGTGATATATGAGCACCTACCTACCTATATGTACAGATTTAATAGTTTATATAGGTATTTTACATGATGTAGCTTAGACACGCTTAAATAAATAAAATGCATTCGCCGTTTGCCAACGACTAGATCGCCTGCCTGCTCTGAAAGCAGACAGACGACTATTTGGCGGCGAATTTCAGAGAAGCACACACTTGCTCCGTGTTGAAATTTTATAGTAGTAGTTTTTTTGGTGATTGAGATAAAACCACCATATCAGCTGTCGTATTTTTCATATGATACGAGTTCTACAAATTCACCCCTCCATTCACCTACAGATCTAGAGCCACCTATATTATCTCCAACAAAATGGGTACAGCAGGAACACAGGATGGACATTTTTCATCAACAAGGTTCTACCCTAACAAATTATTTCATTAACTGTCAAACAGATCAGCTGTAAAATAAATATTTGAAAAAATAAAAAAATTAAAAAGTTTACTAAGCTTACCGTAATAATATCGCCAACTTCTCTGATGTGGTTATTTGTTCCGTCACACGGTTATAGGGATGAATCGTAAGATAATTTCGTATGAGTTCTAGTATGTAATTAATCTGAATATTTCCCTCCTGTCAAAAATCCCTTGTAAATAGAATGCAATTATCGAAAATTACAGCGAATATTTCCCTCCTGTCAAAAATCCCTTGTAAATGGAATGCAATTATCGAAAATTACAGCGATAATTGTATTGTAGAAAGCGAAAGAGCCCTGCGATAATTGCATTGTAGACCGATAATTGCATAGTAGCATAGTTCATATTACGTTTATTGATGACAAGACGAGAATTTATGAATTAGTAACGTCAGCTTGACAAGGTGAATGTTTATTCGGGAAATATTCCCCAAAATTACACTCGTGCATCAAAATAACCGGATAATTTCGCATTCCAGCGTGTTGTCTTTAAAAAACTGCATTCGGTCATTTTCATATTTTGGAGAAAGAGTCCTGCTCTTTCTCCAAAATATGACACCTTCGGTGTCGAGCTCTTTCTCCAAAAATGAAAATGAACTCATGCAGTTTTTTGACAACACGCTGTCATGCAAAATTATCGGTTATTTTGATGCACTTGTGCAATTACTTACGATAATTGCATTGTTGAAAGCGAAAGAGCCCTGCGATAATGGCATTGTAGACCGATAATTGCATAGTAGCACATAGTTCATATTAAGGTTATTGATGACAAGCTGTGAATTTATGAATTACTAAGGTCAGTTTGGCAACCTGAAAGTTAATTCGGGAAATATTCCCCCAAATCACACTCGTGCATCAAAATAACCGGATAATTTCGCATTCCAGTCATATTCATATTTTGGAGAAAATGCAGTTTTTTGACAACACGCTGTCATGCAAAATTATAGGTAATTTTGATGCACTTGTGCAATTACTTACGATAGAGTGAAATTCTAAAAAATTGTTTAAACTTGGTTTCGTTATCTCTTAGATGATTTCTTATTAAAATTGACTGAAATCCTTCCATATTTCTTCTTTCAAACATCGGTAAATTTTCTTTCCTTTCTGCGCGTTCTTAAAGTAAACTGAGATGTATAATTTCCTCATCTTGATAGTTTAGCAAAAACATAACTATACCTTTTTTTTTAACACTAAATTCGCCTTGTCACCAACTGGAGCAAAACAAAAAGTTCATGTCGAATTAGTCGCTGCGACTGGGTCGTAGTCGCAGACGACCAGCGACCGTGGAGGAAAACGCGGCTTTACAGATAAAATCAATTTGAGTAAGTTCGATTATGCGACTCCTACGACAGCAGTAAATCCGTGTTACCAATTTGTTCGTGTGAAATAATTCTTAATATTCTGGATATTTGAAGCTTAATTTTCAGTCAATCGATCCAGTGAACTTTCGAATTGGACGTACGATCTGTAGTAGTGTCGTAGATCCTCATTTGCACGAACACACTTGAACTAGAGCCCCATTACGTTAATTGAAAAAGTTCACGTGTATGTCAAGTATCAATGCATGTGAATTATCATAATTGCGTAATATCTGTTGAGAGATATAAGTGGAAGTGTTTCTCTAGCATATGAAGATTATGATAATGAATAGACAAGAATAATCGCTAAATCTTATCGAATGTTACCATAGATAATAAAAAGAAAAATTCAATATACCTACTATGTACTATGTTTATTATCGTAAGTAATTGCACAAGTGCATCGAAATTACTGATAATTTTACATGACAGCGTGTTGTCAAAAAACTGCATGAGTTTTTTTTTTCAAGGGGATGATGGGACACAGGCGACTGTTCGCCTGTGTTCCATCATCTACCCTCATGGGTTCGTAAACTTAGTACATATACCCAGAAACACGTAGAATCTTCGTCAAATTGTAAAGAAATTGTAATGGGACAATCACAAACACCCAAGGACACGGTGGGAATCGAACCCACCAACTCCGCCAACGAAAACGGCATTGCAAAAAACGTAATATGAACTATGCTACTATGCAATTATCTGTCTACAGTGTAATTATCGCAGGGCTCTTTCGCTTTCTACAATGCAATTATCACTGTAATTTTCGATAATTGCATTCCATTTACAAGGGATTTTTGACAGGAAGGAAATATTCATGAAAATTGCAAAAATATTCGTTACTATGAAATTATCATCATTTTAAAACTATAAAAGCAAAGATCAATAGTAATTTTAAAAAAATGGAATAACTGAACTAAAATAACCAAAAATAAATAATAGTTTAAAAAAACTGAAAAACACGCTTTAATATAAAAGCGAACTAAAAAGTTGAAAATAATTTTCAATAAATTCAAATTGAGAATAGTGTAATTAACAAGAAAATTTCATTTATTGTAGGAAAATGTGTCAGTTGTTATAATATTTGTATGACAGATATTGGTAAAAGTAGAGTCATTATGGAAATATATTGAAAAGTATCCTACGCTTCTCTACAATAAAATAAATTCATTTATTAATTACACTATTCTTAATTTAAATTTATTAAAATTTATTTTCTATTTTTTAGTTCGCTTTTCTATTAAAGCATGTTTTTCAGTTTTCTAAACTATTTTTTATTTTCTACTTTCTAGTTCGATTATCTACAAAAGCGTGTTTTTTAGTTTTTTTGAAGTATTACTTATTTTCCATTTTTTAGTTTCGCTTACTACAAAAGCGTGTTTTTTATTCTTTTAACTATTTTTTATCTTTTTATCTTAGCTTTTATAGTTTTAAAACAATGATAATTTCATAGCAACGAATATTTTTATGCATACTTGTCAAAAAGACACTATCGGATATCGGATTTGGAAAATCTCTAATCCTGAAGGTCCTGATCAGGATAATGGGACAAACTATTCAAATTATTGCATTGTCATCCGTCCTTGATAAGTGTGAAAAGTTTAAAATCAATCCAACGTTTCGAAGCGAGTGAAAATCACGTTCAAAGATTCCATCACATAGATACATACATACCAATCTAATAAAAGTGTGTTAAAGATATATTGCTATAAATACAGTCAGCTATACGCCCATTTACGGCAAATAATAAAAATGAACTAAATACATAAAATACAAGCCTACTTAGATGGGTTGTCTTGTATTATTTGAAATTCTATATTAATCGAAACCCACAGTCTACTATAGAAACCCACAGCTTAAATAGAAACCACTAATTATGTCTTTCAATCTGAATAACCTAAAAAATTTAGAAATTCATGAAGCCCTGTCTGGTAGTTAATAGACCCTTTGAATTGTTTCATCGATAAACACATTATCATTATTTGGAATAATTGGAAAACCACGTAAGTAGAATTTTATTCATTTCAATTTTAGTCAGTTTATTACGAGGTTTATTATATCGCCCAAGATGGATGTAAGTTTTATATCAATCAGCTGAATTGATTTATAATTAGGTACAATATATTATAAAAAACCACTTTTTCAAATTTTTTAATTTTTTTGGTCTTAGACCTTAGAAAGAGTTATAGGCTACTTCTGTTGACGGCACAGTTGTTAAAATTCTACGAAAAATATTACTCAAAAACTGTTCAGTTTAGGTATGGGCGTGGGGACCATTTTATTAGAAATTGAAAAAGAAATTTTAAAATCTGAAAAATACCGGGTGTTAAATTTGACATAACAAAGTTGATGTTACTTCCGGCGAAACAGGAAGAGGAATATCGTTCAAAATATTTCGAAAAATAGGTTTAGTTGGATCATATTTGCTATAAAAATTTCATATCGATATCTTCAATGGCAAAAAAATTAGGGACCGATTACAGAGCTCTGGGTCACCCTGTATATCAGGGGTCGCTAAATGGCGGATCGCGAGAACACAGCTAGTTGCACTACAGAGTACGTAATTTAATAAAAATGTATCCCCCGCATACGGAAGCCACGACGACCACAGATGGTCATTCCATTTCTTAAAACGGACCCCTGCTGTAATATAAATATATATTTATATATAGATATATATATATATATATATATATATATATATATATATATAAATATATATATATATATATATATATATATATATATATATATATTATATATATATATATATATATATATATATATATATATATATATATATATATATATATATATATATATATATATATATATATATATATATATATATATATATATAATTATTCATTCAAATTGTTGTTGCCTGTGAAAGCCACGAATGTCGTGGCGAAACGTCAACTTTTTAATAAAATCGAGTTTTTTGAGATTCAACAAGCCTGTTATTGCTAATAATTATCAAAAGACTATATATATATATATATATATATATATATATATATATATATATATATATATATATATATATATATATATATATATATATATATATCTCATATATAAAATTCTCGTGTCGCGGTGTTAGAAGTTAAACTCCTCCGAAATGGCTCGATCGAATCTCATGAAATTTTGTGTGCATATCGGGTAGGTCTGAGAATCGGCTAACATCTATTTTTCATCCCCCCAAATGTTAAGGGTGGTCCACCCCTTAATTTAATTTTTTTATTTTTCAGACGAAATTTTCTGTTCTATTTTTTTTATGATACAACATTCAAAAATACATACAACCCTTAATTGTCACCCTTCTACGATCAACCCCTATTTTTCATTTGTTAAACTTCCCCGAAATGGCCCGACCGATTCTTATGAAATTTTGTGTGCATATCGAGTAGATCTGAGAATAAGCCAACATCTAATTTTCATCCCCCTAAATGTTGAGGGTGGTCCACCCCCATTTCAATTTTTTATTTTTCAGACATTTTTCTGTTCTATATTTTAATGATACAGCATTCAAAAATACACACAACCCTAAATTTGCACACCTCTACAATCAACCCCTATTTTTCATTTGTTAAACTCCTCCGAAATGGCTCGACCGATTCTCATGAAATTTTGTGTGCATATCGGGTAGGTCTGAGAATCGGCCAACATCTATTTTTCATCGCCCTGAATATTAAGGGTTTTTTTTGACAACACTTAATGTTAATTTTTTTATGATACAGCATTCTAAAATACATACAACTCTAAATTTTCACCTCTCTACGATCAAACTTCAATTTTTTTTGCAAAATTTTTATTTTTATTTTGTCAAGAATAAAAAAATTCATATAACTCTCAATTTTTTACCTTCTACGATCAACCCCTATTTTACCGTCGCGGTTTTCATTCTTTTAAATTTTATCCACAGATCCGCAATAGGGTTGCAAGTTGGCAATCGAAAATAACAATAGTCTGTCTGAGAATAGGTCGTAATATATTTTTCATACCCCTACGTGATTAGAGTAGTTCACCACAAACATTTTTATAAATTTTTTGGACAAAATTTTCATTTTTATTTTTTTATGATGTTGCATTAAAAAATACAAACATCTCTAAATTTTCACCCTTCTATCAACAACCCATATTTTTTAATAGCCATTTTTATAATTTAAACAACGTTTGCCGGGTCAGATAGATTGATAGATAGTGATACATCGGCAGATAGATGAATAGATAAAAAGATAGATAGATAAAAATAATTTATATGGCAGAACAACGTTTGCCGGGTCAGATAGATTGATAGATAGATATGTAGATATATAGATAGAAAGATAGATAACTATCTAGATAGATAGTTAGATAGATAGATAAAAATAATTTATATGGCAGAACAACGTCTGCTGGGTCAGCTAGTATATATATATATATATATATATATATATATATATATATATATATATATATATATATATATATATATATATATATATATATATATATATATATATATATATATATATATATATATATATATATATATATATATGTTTCCTTTAATTATTCATTGAGATCCCTGATTATTATTATATGAATAGATAGTACATTAATTTAAACAAATTATAATCATTGCACCACTTCAAAATAATATGTTATCTACATATAATAAATTACCAATTATAACTTGAAAATAAATTTCCGGAGAATATTTATATACTTGAAAGCAGATATAGTACATAGCTTACATTCATATATTGAAATTATTCCCTTTGAATTAAAATATGTTCCCCTTTCAACAATCCCCTTTCAAAAAACTTACAACTACTGCTGACCTTTGAACTGTTACGCTTACGTTTCCTCACGTTTAGTCCTAGCTCCATTCGTCAAGTGTCTGAAGTGTAACAGTGATGACAAACTTCGTTCGAAATTTTTATTTCCTGGATGCAATTTTAAGTCGCACTGCATAATGGAAAAAACTATTGAAATCAAATCGCGTTAAAAATTCGTCATCATTACATGATAAACTCTTCATTTTGAAGTAGTTGTTAGCTACTTCCGTCAATATTGACGAATCAAACGAATATCTTCAGTTTTCATAAGTGGACAACTGAAAAACGAATGCCGAAGGTATTTTACATCGTCCGTGGCGAATACGTTCGAATCCCAAGTATAAGCGAATGAAAAAAGTATGACATTTGCCGCGAAAAGGAGCAGCATCCAGAGTTTATTCACCTGAGCTGACGTAATTCTATTCTCTGTATATAGACCCGTGAACTAGTACAATTTATTCTCTGACCTGGACCTTGGTGCGAGTAGTTGTATTTACAACACATTCAACCTACGCCAATGTAGTATAAGCGCCTTTCGATCACCATATTTATCCATAACTATACATATACATACATATATATATATATATATATATATATATATATATATATATATATATATATATATATATATATAGATATATATATATATATATATATATATATATATATATATATATATATATATATATATATATATATATATATATATATATATATATATATGGGTCATTCGGTATTTGAATTTTAGAGAGACATATTTTCACGGAATTATTTTTCATAGAAGAATGCTGATACTCATTTATTAAGTTATTCACCACTTACACCTTTCATAAACAAAAGGGCCAGATACTTTAGTGTATTTTATACTTTTTCTAGAAGTCAGAGGAAAAAAGATTGCAGAGGAGTGACACATGACACATAATAGAGACATTTCGACCACAGAAGTGACATTTCTGCTTTAATTCCTTCAACAAAAATAGTACTGTCACAAAAATAAACATATTCTTCAAATAGTTCATAGATTGAATGAAAATATTGAATAACTGAATATAGAGTCATTTCTTAATGTGCGAAAAAAAAAATCAGAGAACAGAAGATATTGTCAATGAAGAAAACTAACAAAATAAAAACGGACAAATGTAAAATATTAACAACACATATAATGAAAATTATTTTTAATAAGTATTTATTGCTTCATCAAATTTGAGGAATAAACTATAACCACTAATCACAAGAGTAGGTTGAGGTAGTTTTACAATGATATCTTCTACCTGTATAAACCCCTCATCTTCCACTGCAACTTCCTCTTTTATGCATAGTTGAGGTACGGTTACATGCTTTTCGAAACTGGACTAGAATTTCTGCGTTGTCCACACTTCCAGAGCACATACCTGCGATAAGAATTTGACTAAGACGTAGTCTCCATTTTTATCAATAGCTTCAGAAAGAGTCGGAATATCTTCATCAGATTCTGGATATACATCGTTCGCATTTAGACGAACATCATTAGTTTTTGAATAATCTTTCTGTCCATTAATAAAATGAGAACAGTTATTTCTACATAAATAGCTCAAACTTTTCATGATGATCTTATTTGGTAATAGTGCAAATCCTTGGACCTGGTGAACTTTTAAAGTACCAGGAAAAGGTATTATCAATGACGCATTTTCTTCAATTGTTTTTGTATGACTTATTCAAAAATTAATGTTTTTCTCCGTCATCTTCTGTATTTACGTTTTTGATATTATCCACAATTTCCTTCATTTTTGTGTTTGGTGTTACGTTCTCTCTGATTCTATTTAATCTGTATAAGTATTTGTTTTTTAAGACACTTCACTTCCTTCGTCAATCCTGCTATTTCTTGCTGTTGTTCTATGAACAAACAATTTCTGCGCTTCCGAAGCTTATGGGATCGTTTCCTGGCCGCCTCGGCTCTGTTGCCTATTGGTTGTAACTGTAACACCATTTCATCACCAGAGCAAGGTGGTGTAATAGAAGCAGTTGAATTAATTTGAAGAGCCAGGCGTGCCCTTCGTTATCTAGTTTTTTCAGCATACGTCTTTCTTAACGCTCTTTGCTCTCTAGGGGTCATGTCTTTCATGGGCCTAATTTTCTTCCCTTTCCCTTTTTTATTTAAATAGTTTTTCTTCCAATTGAGCTAATTTAATAGGGTCGTTTTTGATTCGTTAATAACGTAAACGTTTTGCTACCCGTTTCTTTTCTAGCCTTTCTTCACGAGTTTGCTTTTTCTTGACCATTTTCTGCAACAACTGATCCACAACTTCAACGAAAGAAAAATTATTTATTTACAATGAAGTCACTTTGTTGTTGATAAAGGATACAATTGGAATAACAGAAATTTAAATTTTTCAAATACTTATGTAATGATTTCACTACCTACTAACTTATAACACGAAGTATATTAAGAAGTAATCACTCCTCTGTCGCTTTAGTCTTTCCTCTGGCACAAATATAGCCAGGGGAAAGACGCCAGAGAATAGACATATCTACACATAGTATAAAATGAAAACTAATCCAAAACAAGAATTTTAGTATAGACGTATCCATGTAATTATTGCAAATATATATTTTGGAATATGATCAATAAATGAGCAGAAGATTCAAAATATTCAATTTATACTTACCATAAAAAAGACAATATTCAAAGAGACACAACCTCCTTTCTCACCATCATGCACTGAACTGTTATATTCCCTATGAAATAATTTGAATTTTGTCGCCAATAAGATGAATTCGCCTCAAGACGGTTACATCGACTACCGGAAGGAGCTATTCCATGCATCATCCCGAGAGTTTTTGAATTTTAAAGAATGCCAGAGGAAGGGACTCAAAAACAGAGGACATATAGAAAAATATTTAAAACTGAAATGTTTTTTTTTATTTATTTCTTATTTTTTCAATAATCGATAAAACTATATTCCGAGCATTCTGAACAGTGATGAACAGATACAAAAAAGTGAAAATGGAAGATAAATCACAACTCTTTTCCAAAAAACCGTGGAAAGGACAAGCCAGAAAAGTGACACTTAGTGACTTTATATATTTTTTTCTGGAAACTGTCAACATATTTCAGATCAAATCATTGTGTATTATCTGACGAATATCTTTCTCCGTTTCGGTAAATCAATATAATTGTTTTAATCATTGCGGTATTTTAGGTATTTCATGTTCCTTATGTAAAACAAATAGCTAAGAATGACTCATATATATATATATATATATATATATATATATATATATATATATATACATACATATGAAGGGCGCAGGGGAAAAACGACCTCAGTCAAAGTTTCCCTACTCAATACATAATTGTGTGAATGAATTAATGAAAACTCTATTTAGCCATTGCTATACGATTTACAATATTTTCCTTAGACATACATATTATATGTTGATATAAGTTTATTTACTTTTCTTCATGAGATATTTATATATAGTTTTATTCAACACATACAAATTTTTGGACTCATTCTTCCATTAACAACTAAAGATCCCATTAGGAAGGATTTTCTTGTAAAATTTATATCAAAATTATTTTCTGTTCTTAATGCCCAAGAATGCATACTAAAACGAGTAACTAATAACTCGCCAAGATATGTCGGAGTTAGTTGGTGCTCATCTTATACACAAGAACCAGATTTGCTCTTTTAATGATCTACTCAACAGAGAGCCAGTTTGAGGTTTTCAACATATTATTCACTGGAGTGTACATATATACTGCATCACAGTATCACCCTCATACACATATTCTGTAATACTTGGAGCCTATTATCTGTTCTTTATTACATACAAAAAAAGTGATATGCAGTAGTTAAAGTGCGGATACACCATAGTTTTGTAAATAAGCATTCTACACCACTGTGACAAGTTTGAAGATATTCTTCTGAGAAACCCCATCTTTTTTTAGTTTTCAAATGATGCACTTCGCGCAAAAAATACGACCTTAGTGAAGGAGCTCTGCCGCTCACGCGTTTACTTTGCTATTATCATAATTTTATTTATTATTATTATTGGTATATCATAACTGGATTCATATATTTAATAGGAAACCTCATCTACAGCTTTGAATTTGTAACCGACGTTGATACAATTATTTGAATAATCCTGTGGTTTTTTTTGTGTACTCTATCTGATCCACGCCCTCGCCGGTATGTAAAAGCATAAAATTGCTTTTGTCAACTAATTACCATAATGTGTCCCTTTATATTCAAGTCAATGTCATCTGATGTTCATAATGAAATAAGCTAATATTTGATTATATGAATAATAAAATTGATACCAAGTAAAATTGCGGTGAACAATCTACAACCTTCAACCTATTGACAATTATCTTATAAACTATAAATATTAAAGATATATTTATATATATATATATATATATATATATATATATATATATATATATATATATATATATATATATATATATATATATATATATATATATATATCAGGGGCGGCTAGTCAAAGGAGGCTAAGCCTCCTCAATAATATTCCGTGTATCACTAAAATATTATATTGAATAGTCAGCATTCAGCATATTCATATTAATCAAAATCATATTATTTTATGCACCTACCTTCCTTTCAACCTACATTATATAATATAACTTATTAATTACGATAGAAAGTATTTACATTTACTGCATTTCATTCATTTCAAGATTTGTGGCAACGCTGCGGAGGCATGGAAAGGTATATTCTCAACGTTCATTATGCCTGCCACAGAAAAGCAAACAACGGTGCAAATACTCGGAATGAATACTTCATTGCAATAGAAAAGCAAAACACATGTAAATGGCAACACCGATCGCGACCCAGTCCTATACAATGTCGACCAATCACAACTATAGAATTTCGCGTGACATCGAGCGAACTCGTTGGAAATCGTATTGTCTAATGGCCGGCGTGTTTACTTATTTTTTTTGGTTACTGAAGTTAATTCATTGACGTTTTAAAACTAAAGTTAATTTCAAAAATTTCAATGGTGACTTAGTGGAATATTTGTTATCCCATAACTTTAGTGTACTAAGTTATGAGGATAAAGTTTTAATAAAAACATTGCAACCTACCCCTGAATTAAACAATTTGGTGCAGCGTAATAGAAAACAAAACCGCGGTTTTAATTCACGGAATTATGAGAGTCCTCCTTGCCTAACCGGATCACAGGTGAAAAATAAATTATTTTGTTGGCAGTGTTTACTTTTTACTAGTGAAAAT
This sequence comes from Cynegetis impunctata, assembly GCA_030704885.1. Classification (NCBI taxonomy): domain Eukaryota; kingdom Metazoa; phylum Arthropoda; class Insecta; order Coleoptera; family Coccinellidae; genus Cynegetis; species Cynegetis impunctata. The sequence continues at coordinate 432,036 of JARQZK010001501.1, read as the reverse complement.
GTTTCTGTTTGGGGCTGCTTAGGATTTGAGGATTTAATTCTATACCTAGTTGAAAGTGAGGAATTTTTCACCGATAAAGTAACTTTAAATACAGCACGCGGATTAATAACTTACTTACAAGATAAGGAATTTAATATATTTTTTAAACATCTTTAAATTAATTTTTGAACAAACATAAATAGTTTTTCAAATCTTAGAGCACAAGTTTTCAGATGTAATTTACTCACGAAATCGGCTCAAGTTTCTTTTGGAAAAAATTTCAGAATTTCGCGCAGAAGTTTATTTAAAAAATCTATTTTCTGTATTTCAAACTACTGATGATACGACTCAATTTAGCCCGAAACGAAAGAAATTCAGTTACGCAGATATGGAGCTTCACTATAAGCAAATGTTTTATGAAATTTTGGATACTATTAGGGGTCAAATAGAAATAAAGTTCTCTGATTTGAAAGAACTGCATTTTTTTTTGAAATCACCTTTATTCATTAAATCATAATAATTTCTTTACATAATTAAATGTTACTTCTAAACAATGCCTGAGAGCACTGGTATCGATGTATTTAAACATACAGAAGTGTTTGAAAAATATTGAATTAAATTTAGATATAATTGTAATAAAAGAACTGCATTTCTTCGACTTACTCGATAAAAATTTGTTAACCGGATTTTCGGCTAATTTTCCAGATAATTTTTTGGAAAATTTATGTCAAAAATACACTTTTTTTGATAAGGTGGCCATAAAAAGTGAACTGTGTGTTGTTTATAATGACAATGAGATTTTGGGGCAAAATGAAAATCATGTGGGGACTATTAAATACCTTTTTGATAATGATTTGAATCAAGATTTACCTCAAGTTTATAAACTCTTATGTCTAATTGTTTCTATCCCGGTGACATCGGCTTCCGTAGAGCGCTCGTTTTCCACTCTTGAGAGAATTAAAACTTATTCACATTAGTTTGTTGTCTATTGAAAAGGAATTGGTAAAACTTTTGGCGAAAGACAAAAAATTTCATGAGGATATTATAGATCATTTTGCTAACGTTAAAGATCGCAGAATCCCGCTAATCTCCAAAAATATATAATAACTTTTCATTTGCCCTCACCAGCTGTTAACAAATTCGTTAAGTAGGTAGGTACCTATTTTGTGAAAGAAAAAAAAATTGATGAATAGATGAATTGATTAATTGGCTGAGAATAGTTTTTGTGAATATTGTAAATAGGTCTCAAGGTAAACACTCGAAAGTGAAAACAAATTAATAGCTTAGGGTGCTTGTTTTACTTTGATTTTCTTTAAATTATAAGGCGGTTGACCTTGAAATCCTAAAAATTTTCGCCTATGGTGTATTTTTTAACACCTCTTGTAGCCTCCTCAAACCAAAACCTCACGAGCCGCCACTGATATTTATTTATATATATATATATATATATATATATAATTATATATATATATATATATATATATATATATATATATATATATATATTTATATATATATATATATATATATATATATATATATATATATATATATATATATATATATATATATATATATATATATATATATATATATATATATATATATAGTGCGAATGTATAAAATCCTTCTACATGAAACAACACTCAAGCCGTGCCAGGTTTGGCGTTGGTAGGTCAAACGGTATTGGAGATTAGCGATGTCATATATATTACAGAGGAGGTAATTTATGCTTATTTGGAAAAAATTAAAAATTGCTTAATCCTCCACTACCGCCTCAATTCTATGAAGTATAAATACTCGGTACTGGAAAATACCACTTCAGTGAAGAATAATGTAAACATAATGTAAATTTATTTTTTGAATGAAAAAGTACACGGAAATTATTTATAGTTTGTAAGAAGACTCCATCTTGCGGCCTTAGTTAAGATCACACCTTCCATCCTAAGAGTGGACATTGTTGAACATTATGAATGACAGAATTCGATAACAAGAACTACATATAATTACGGTAGATGGTACCACATAAAATATTAAATTGTCAATCTTGCTAGCTCCGTAAAACTTGAAAGGCATAATTTGTTTCTCGTATGTGAGAAAAATTTTTAAATTTGTTTCGTCTTTTCGTCCTCATCAATGTTGACTGAATTACAATTTTTGGATTCTTTGTATTTTAGACTATTTCTCATTAGTGTAAAAATGTAAGTGTTGAAATTGAAGATGTATGTTTTTTCATGTTTTTTCTTGTTTTTCTTGTTTGTAAGCTACTCTTTATTTATTATTTTTCAGTATATTGTACCTGAAGATGTTGTTCTGAAACAACGAAACCGGTTGTACGTTAATTAATATAATTTTGGGAATTTGAAGACAAAATAGTTTCATTGTTAAATTCATAAACATAACCATATTACCGAAGGTTATGGCATTTCCAAAAAGGAAGAACGTTGGCTATAGAGCAATTAAATCAAGTCTTTCACAGTGTGTAGATCAACAAATTTATTAGAGAAGATGACGAAGAAACCTACCTAATGCTAAAGAAGATGTTAACAAAAGATCACGATTGTAGGAAAGAAGAGAACTTCGATTGTTTCAACTTTCGGGAAGCAATAATTAACTTAGCTTCATGTTTCGATTTCATCAGCAGCCATTCAAATATACCAATCACTTCAAACAAATCGAATCCCTTTAAAATTAGCAATTGTGCGAATTTCAACTTAAATATTGAGCAATATAAACAAGAATTAGAATATTTATAATTTCGTTCTGCAAATAAATATTATCAAGAAACGTGCTTCTTTGAATTCCACATGGTTGTCGAAAAAATAGAGTAACTACGTAACACGTTGGGAATCTTTTTTTTTTGGAATCGCAGGCTTTGAGAACACGCATACGGCTAGTTTAGTCAACTCGCTGAAAAAAATAGTATTTTACGGACTTTTAACGTAATTGTAATTTACGTAACAAGTTCAGAAACTGATATTTCAAGGGACGAGTAGAAACTTTTCGTTGGAAAGTCCTGTCGAATCACTTTTGGATCTTGTTACGTGCAATATTTTTTCTATAGCCGTTTTTTATATTGAAAACGATAAGAAGTTAAGTGACAAGCGCACTCATAATGAAAAATGATGTTCTTGTTATTGTCAAGGTCGCCTACATAGCCAAAATCGTCCCGAAATTAAAGAGAAATTGAGAAAAAAATCGGCCAAGTGCGAGTCGGACTCGCGCACGAAGGGTTTCGTACCATTGGCTATGCCCCCCTTGAATATTTATTTTGTTTCAATTTTATTATTTATTTTCAAAGTAAATATATAATTAAGTATTTTGTGAATATTTCAAGTGCCTACCTGTTACCATTTATTGATATCGGGCAAAAATAGGCAAAAAAATGGCGTTTTTGCTATATAAGAGTCCCCCTTAAATATTCATTTCTTTAAAAATTTTATTATTTATTATTAAAGTAAAATATAACTGAGCACTTTGTGAATATTTCAAGTGCCTACCTGTTACCATTTATGGATATCGAGCAAAAATAGGCAACAAAATTGCGTTTTTGGTATATAAGAGTACCTCTTAAATATTAATTTTTTTTTAAATTTTATTATTTATTTTTATAATTGCAGATAAGTCATTTCTTTCCTACTATATTCATGAAATTGTTGACAATTTTTAATAATGCACAAAAAATTAATTATGAAAACTGTCCGAAAAGTTTCAATTCAAGTAGAAAAATTTGGTCAAATCAAATTTCCCGAAGACTATTTCATCAGTAGCTAATTCATATTTGCATCAATAAGACTTTTTTCGATAAGAATGTGGAATGTTGCTGCAGAAAATTCATTATATATTAAATTCATCATAATAGTTGAAAATAAAACATACCGAACTTTCGTTCATTATGCGCATTATACAATAACAATACACATATACGAATAATACAGTTAACCTTGACATTTTACTTTACATTAGGAGTGTCGCTCTTATATGGAAAGTGTTACTCTTACATGGAGAATGTTTCTCTTACATTGAGTTTTTTACTCTTGCGTTGTTAATGTTACTCTTAGATTGAGAGTGTTACTGTTACATTGAGATTGTTGCTCTTCCATTGAGAATGTTAGTCTTACATTGAGAGTATTATTCTTACATTGTGATTGCTGCTTTGACATTGAGAAAGTTTATCTTATATTGAGAGTGTTATTCTCACATTGTGAGCGCTGCTTTTACATTGAGACTGTTGTTCTCATATTGAGAGTATTACTCTTATATTGCGAATGTTACTATTATATTGAGTGTGTACACTTATTTTAAGAGTGTTTCTCTTAAATTAGGATTATAACTCTTCCATAGGGAATATTACTCTTACATTGAGTTTTATTCTTAAATTGAGTGTAACTCTTCCATTGAGAGTGCTACTTTTATATTGAGAGTGTTTCTCTTACATTGATCATTCTCTTACATTAAGTGTTACTCTTACGTTGAGATTGATGCTCTTTCATTGAGAATATTACCGTTACATATATTGGGAGTGATCCTCACATTGAGAATGTTACTCTTACATTGAAATTGTTATCCTTCCATTGAGAATGTTACTCTTACATTGAGAGTTATATCCTTAAATTGAGTGTAACTCTTCCATTGAGAGTGCTACTTTTACATTGAGAGTGTTTCTCTTACATTGAGTGTAACTCTTACATTGAGTGTTACTCTTATGTTGAGATTGATACTTCCATTGAGAATGTTCTTCTTACATATATTGGGAGTGATACTCACATTGAGAGTGTTACTCTTACATTGAGATTGTTACTCTTCCATTGACAATGTTACTCTTATATTGAGAGTGCTGTTTTTACATTGAGAGTGTTTTTCTTACATTGAGTGTAACTCTTATGTTGAGATTGTAACTCTTTAATTGAGATTGTTACTCTTACCTCGAGATTATTACTCTTCCATTGATAATGTTACTCTTACCTCGAGATTATTACTCTTCCATATATAATGTTACTCTTACCTCGAGATTATTACTCTTCCATTGATAATGTTACTTTTACATTGAGAGATTTATTCTTAAATTGAGTGTTACTCTTACATTGAGAGTGCTGCTTTTACATTGAGAGTGTTTCTCTTACATTGATCGTTACTCTTACATTGAGTGCTACTTTTACTTCGAGATTGTTACTTTTTCATTGAGAATGTTACTCTTACATATATTGAGAGTGACACTCACATTGAGAGTATTATTTACATTGAGTGTTACTCTTACATTGAGAGTGTTACTCTTACATTGAGATTGTTACTAATCCATTGAGAATGTTACTCTTACATTGATAGTGTTACACTCATATTACAGTTTCTTCCACACGGTTGTCGAAAAAATAGAGTAACTACGTAACACGTTCGGAATCTTTTTTTTTTCGGAATCGCAGGCTTTGAGAACACGCATACGGCTAGTTTAGTCAACTCGCTGAAAAAAATAGTATTTTACGGACTTTTAACGTAATTGTAATTTACGTAACAAGTTCAGAAACTGATATTTCAAGGGACGAGTAGAAACTTTTCGTTGGAAAGTCCTGTCGAATCACTTTTGGATCTTGTTACGTGCAATATTTTTTCTATAGCCGTTTTTTATATTGAAAACAATAAGAAGTTAAGTGACAAGCGCACTCATAATGAAAAATGATGTTCTTGTTATTGTCAAGGTCGCCTACATAGCCAAAATCGTCCCGAAATTAAAGAGAAATTGAGAAAAAAATCGGCCAAGTGCGAGTCGGACTCGCGCACGAAGGGTTTCGTACCATTGGCTATGCCCCCCTTGAATATTTATTTTATTTCAATTTTATTATTTATTTTCAAAGTAAATATATAATTAAGTATTTTGTGAATATTTCAAGTGCCTACCTGTTACCATTTATTGATCTCGAGCAAAAAATGGCGTTTTTGGTATATAAGAGTCCCCCTTAAATATTCATTTTTTTTAAATTTCATTATTTATTATTGAAGTGAAATATAACTGAGCACTTTGTGAATATTTCAAGTGCCTACCTGTTACCATTTATGGATATCGAGCAAAAATAGGCAACAAAATTGCGTTTTTGGTATATAAGAGTACCTCTTAAATATTAATTTTTTTAAAAATTTTATTATTTATTATTGAAGTGAAATATCACTGAGCACTTTGTGAATATTTCAAGTGCCTATCTGTTGCCATTATTGATATCGAGCAAAAATAGGCAAAAAATGGCGTTTTTGGTATATAAGAGTCCCCCTTAAATATTCATTTTTTGAAAAATTTTATTATTTATTATTAAAGTAAAATATAACTGAGCACTTTGTGAATATTTCAAGTGCCTACCTGTTACCATTTATTGATATCGAGCAAAAATAGGCAACAAAATTGCGTTTTTGGTATATAAGAGTACCTCTTAAATATTAATTTTTTTTTTAATTTTATTATTTATTATTGAAGTAAAATATAACTGAGCATTTTGTGAATATTTAAAGTGCCTACCTGTTACCATTTATTGATATCGGGCAAAAATAGGCAAAAAAATGGCGTTTTTGCTATATAGGAGTCCCCCTTAAATATTAATTTTTCAAAAAATTTTATTATTTATTATTAAAGTAAAATATAACTGAGCACTTTGTGAATATTTCAAGTGCCTACCTGTTACCATTTATTGATATCGAGCAAAAATAGGCAAAAAAAATGGCGTTTTTGGTATATGAGAGTCCTCCTTAAATATTCATTTTTAAAAAAATTATATTATTTATTATTAAAGTAAAATATAACTGAGCACTTTGTGAATATTTCAAGTGCCTATCTGTTGCCATTATTGATATCGAGCAAAAATAGGCAAAAATGGCGTTTTCGGTATATAAGAGTCCCCCTTAAATATTCATTTTTAAAAAATTTTTATTATTTATTATTAAAGTAAAATATAACTGAGCACTTTGTGAATATTTCAAGTGCCTACCTGTTACCATTTATGGATATCGAGCAAAAATAGGCAAGAAAATTGCGTTTTTGGTATATAAGAGTACCTCTTAAATATTAATTTTTTTTTAAATTTTATTATTTATTATTGAAGTAAAATATAACTGAGCATTTTGTGAATATTTCAAGTGCCTACCTGTTACCATTTATTGATATCGGGCAAAAATAGGCAAAAAATGGCGTTTTTGCTATATAAGAGTCCCCCTTAAATATTCATTTTTTAAAAAATTTTATTATTTATTATTAAAGTAAAATATAACTGAGCACTTTGTGAATATTTCAAGTGCCTACCTGTTACCATTTATGGATATCGAGCAAAAATAGGCAAAAAATTGCGTTTTTGGTATATAAGAGTACCTCTTGAATATTAATTTTTTTTAAAAATTTTATTATTTATTATTGAAGTAAAATATAACTGAGCACTTTGTGAATATTTCAAGTGCCTACCTGTTACCATTTATGGATATCGAGCAAAAATAGGCAAAAAATTGCGTTTTTGGTATATAAGAGTATCTCTTAAATATTAATTTTTTTTAAAAATTTTATTATTTATTATTAAAGTAAAATATAACTGAGCACTTTGTGAATATTTCAAGTGCCTACCTGTTACCATTTATTGATATCGAGCAAAAATAGGCCAAAAAATGGCGTTTTTGGTATATGAGAGTCCTCCTTAAATATTCATTTTTAAAAAAATTTTATTATTTATTATTAAAGTAAAATATAACTGAGCACTTTGTGAATATTTTAAGTGCCTATCTGTTGCCATTATTGATATCGAGCAGAAATAGGCAAAAAATGGCGTTTTTGGTATATAAGAGTCCCCCTTAAATATTCATTTTTAAAAAAATTTTATTATTTATTATTAAAGTAAAATATAACTGAGCACTTTGTGAATATTTCAAGTGCCTACCTGTTACCATTTATTGATATCGGGCAAAAATAGGCAAAAAAATGGCGTTTTTGCTATATAAGAGTCCCCCTTAAATATTCATTTTTTAAAAAATTTTATTATTTATTATTAAAGTAAAATATAACTGAGCACTTTGTGAATATTTCAAGTGCCTACCTGTTACCATTTATTGATATCGAGCAAAAATAGGCAAAAAAATGGCGTTTTTGGTATATGAGAGTCCCCCTTAAATATTCATTTTTTAAAAAATTTTATTATTTATTATTAAAGTAAAATATAACTGAGCACTTTGTGAATATTTCAAGTGCCTACCTGTTACCATTTATTGATATCGAGCAAAAATAGGCAAAAAAATGGCGTTTTTGGTATATAAGAGTCCCTCTTAAATATTCATTTTTAAAAAATTTTTATTATTTATTATTAAAGTAAAATATAACTGAGCACTTTGTGAATATTTCAAGTGCCTACCTGTTACCATTTATTGATATCGGGCAAAAATAGGCAAAAAAATGGCGTTTTTGCTATATAAGAGTCCCCCTTAAATATTCATTTTTTTTAAAATTTTATTATTTATTATTAAAGTAAAATATAACTGAGCACTTTGTGAATATTTCAAGTGCCTACCTGTTACCATTTATTGATATCGAGCAAAAATAGGCAAAAAAATGGCGTTTTTGGTATATGAGAGTCCCCCTTAAATATTCATTTTTTTAAAAATTTTATTATTTATTATTAAAGTAAAATATAACTGAGCACTTTGTGAATATTTCAAGTGCCTACCTGTTACCATTTATTGATATCGAGCAAAAATATGCAAAAAAATGGCGTTATTGGTATATGAGAGTCCTCCTTAAATATTCATTTTTAAAAAAATTTTATTATTTATTATTAAAGTAAAATATAACTGAGCACTTTGTGAATATTTCAAAGTGCATACCTGTTGCCATTATTGACATCGAGCAAAAAAGGGGAAAAAATCGCGTTTGTTGTACGGGAGCCACCCTTGAATATTCATTTCATTTTGTGTTTAGTAGGCAACAGAAATACATAATTTGTGAAAATTTCAACTGTTTAGCTATCGCGGTTCTAGAGATACAGTCTGGTGACAGACAGACGGACCGTCAGCGAAGTCTCAGTATTAGGGTTCCGTTTTTACCCTTTGGGTACGAAACCCTAAAAAAATCGTCCCGAAAATAGTTACTTTCAGTATCATTTATGGAAAACGGTACGTACATACTTTCGATTTAATGAATCATACCGAAAATTTTATTTTCGAAACGGCTGTAGAAAAATTACTATTTCTCAAAATCTTCCAGTTAACCTCGACAATCTGCCATTGGTTTGCATGCAAAATGTATTATCTCAACGTCAGTTATTTATGACGAATGTAAAACTGAGACGAATAATACGTCAGATATTAAGCACAAATTTCATGGCTGTTAGAATATTTATTAAGTACTGAAACATAAGTGAATTTCAACTGTGATTAGTTCATTCGATTGAAATCTTTCTTTCAATTAATTTGCATAATAAGCCGGCGTTGGATCTTTCGCGATCGATGCAACTGACTGCATTCTTCTGTGGTTATATCATTTAGACCTCAATCTGAACTATTTACTTATAATGTTCGTTCCAAGATAGAATGACTTCATTCGCAAAATTTTTGCGCAGGTTTGCCGTTACCCCACGCAATTCAGTCGATTCACTACTACCTACTGAGTCATCGATTAATGCTTTCCCCCATCATCAAATAATCGAATATTCATTCCATGATCTTAAACATCTGAAAGAAATTTTAGGAAAGTATCAAAAATTTTAAATAATTCAGAAAGAAAAAATTTTATGTGTAAGCTCCGACGCACGACTGGAGTTTACTCGCGTCAGTTTTTTTTTATATTTTTCAATATTTTATTAACTTCAATCACTTAATAATTTTAAAACAATGGTTAATAATAACAATTTACACATTTATTAAAAGAAATAACACAAACGCACGTTTCGGTAGAACTTCACCTTCTTCAGATGCTAATGGCAAACTAACTATGATTCTCTGTTATATCGAAAACAAGAAATGACAAATTGTGTAGAAGGGGTAAATAGAAAGATGGTTACAAATAATTATTAGAATAGGAAAAACACATTCTGAACTGCTAGTCAGGTAGTTCGGTAATTTTGAAAGGATTAAGAAGGGGGCTTGAAGTATGATCGATTTGGCTATTCGATAGGAGACCGGAATGCTTGTATTTATTTATCTGTAATGATTATAAAAAATTAAATTTAATTCCCTTACTTTCAGTATTTAATATTTTATAATCGAAATTGAATGTGTGATATTCTTGGATTAAATGGTTTGCATAATGTGAATCCGACTTCTGATTAACAAAGCTACGTTTGTGTTCTGAAATTCTAGTTTGAAAACTTCTGAAAGTTCTACCAATGTAAAACTTATCACAATCGCCACAATTAATTTTATAAACTCCTGATTTATTATCTTTATGAACTTTGGATTTATTATTTTTTATATGATTTCCTAAATTATTACCGGCACGAGAAGCAATGTTAATGTTGTGCTTAGATAAGAGAGATTTAAGTTTTTCACTTGAATTTCCGATGAAAGTGAGGCTGTTATATTTGATATTATTTTTAGTAAGGGGGTATACCTTGTTAATCGCATTTTTGAACAATTGTTATTATTAACCATTGTTTTAATATGTTTATTAATATACACCAAGTATCGGCCCAATCAATCCAAAACTTAATAATTTCGTTTATTCGCACAAATATAAGTATCACTTCATATAAATAAATGAACTACACTCTAAAATTTAAACACAAATTGACGGTTAGGTTACTGTTGTATCATATAAATACCTATACATGCATCAACTGTTACCGGTATACCCTAATATATGCGGCATAAAAACACCAACAATAATTTTAATAACATAATGTATAGTATAAAAGATATATACAATTAATCAAACATACATACATTAAATATCAGACAGCTGTTCGTTTATTCAATTAATAATAATAATAAAAATAAAATAAACCGCATCCACGTGTTTTTCAGATTCTTCTTTTTCGTTATTCATTCTCAATCAAATCAGTTTTTTTATATCTTTCACTATTTTATTAATTTCAATCAATTAATAATTTTGTTTATTATGCACAAATATAAGTATCACTAGATATAAATACCTATACATGCATGTAATGCCGGTATACCCTAATATATGCAGTGGTATACTAATAATCTCAAAGTGAAAGGTGCGCATAGTACGTTGCGCAAAGGAACGTAACATTTTACTTTTAGTTAACGCTCAATTTTACTCCTCATAAAATTTTCATACCGCGGGCTAAATATAAAAATCTTTAAGAAGAAAAAACGAATCATTCAATAATACAATTCATACTGATGAAAATTATATATAATAAAGATAATTTAATATATATTATGTATATTATGACCCCACGTTGATATAGTATAGCGAAAGAGGTGATTTAAGCTTTATTCTGAGATTTCCAATATGAGTAAAAACGCTCTATGTCGATCTTTTTTCGTAATGAGATAAACTTTTTAGAACAACTGTTTGTATATTATATTTCCTATGATTTATCGTTCATAATTATTGTTCATAGCGATTTTTTTCAACAATATCTAACTCTTTGTTAAAATCACTAACTCGAATATTTATGAAAACTGTTTTCAATACAGTTTGTTCCTTTACGAATATAAGTTTTCACTAGGTAATTTTAAAAATATAATGATAATATAGATCAATTATTATACTCAACAAAATTGAACGATTCTTTTTTTTAACAAATCAACAATCTTACATAATATATCAGGCAGTTTTTATATTATCTTTTCTGCCGTACAGAGTAATTTTTTGAATTGTCGAAAGTTTTCTGACCTTGAAAAATAGGACGATAATAATTGAGTATCAGATTAGACAGGAAAAATTTCGAAATCGAAATATTCGCGGATACAAGATAACCTCGATAAATATTTTATTCATAAATTGCAAAAAATCCCTTTTCATATCTTAGATAGAGGATGGAAACTTTTCGTGGATATCGATATAATCGCACAGAAACTTTTCCGTTTCCTCGTTTTAAATAAATATGTGATTGGGAAGTTGCAAATCAATCATTTGCAGTTTTGATAAGGCAAAATTGCAGATAAGTCATTTCTTTCCTACTATATTCGTGAAATTGTTGACAATTTATGATATTGCAAAAAAGATTATGAAAACTATCCGAAAAGTTTCAATTCAAGTAGAATAATGTCGTCAAATCAAATTTCCCGAAGACTATTTCCTCAGTAGCTAATTCATATTTGCATCAATAAGACTTTACTTTTTCGATAAGAATATGGAATGTTGCTGCAGAAAATTCAATACAACTAGGTATATATTAAATTCATCATAATAGTTACATACAATAAAACATACCGAACTTTCGTTCATTATGCGCATCATACAATAACAATACACATATACGAATAATACAGTTAACCTTGACGTTTTACTTTACATTAGGAGTGTTGCTCTTATATTGAAAGTGTTACACTTACATGGAGAATGATCCTCTTACATTGAGATTTTTACTCTTGCGTTGATAATGTTACTCTTACATTGAGAGTGCTACTCTTACATTGAGATTGTTGCTCTGCCATTGAGAATGTTAGTCTTACATTGAGAGTATTACTCTTACATTGTGAGTGCTGCTTTGACATTGAGAAAGTTTATCTTATATTGAGAGTGTTACTCTTACATTGTGAGCGCTGCTTTTACATTGAGACTGTTGTTCTCATATTGAGAGTGTGTGCACTTACTTTAAGAGTGTTTCTCTTAAATTAGGATTATTACTCTTCCATTGGGAATATTACTCTTACATTGAGTTTTATTTTTAAATTGAGTGTTACGTTTATATTGAGATTGCCGCTTTTTTATTATTATTATCATTATTACAAAGGTTAAGAGTAGAGGGTAACAAAACCCCATAAAACTCTAAAAAGAAAAAAAAAATAGATACAATATAATATTAGTGCACACGTGCAGCAAAATATGCATCTAACCGAGCTTTGAAAGTATTTAAAGTAGGCGCCGTAACAACGTCCCTGGTAACGAGTTCCATCGATGAAATACTCGGTTAGGAAGGAAGAACATCTTTGACGAGCCCCTAAAAGTTCCCCGCATCAACTTATACGGGTGTCCGCGTAGACGACGATCCTCATTGAGGTGAAATAGGTGTCTAATAGGAGAGTTATCATCGTGTAGTGCCGTGAAAGTTGTAATAAGGTCACCTCTCTCATGCCGATGCAAGAGAGTAGGAAGCTTCATTGTTTGTAGTAGTTCTTCATACGTTGGTCTTGCTCGCCCATATGGAAGTCTAGTGGCTCGTCTCTGGGTATTCTCCAACATATGTTGGTCTCGCAGTAGTATAGGATGCCATACATTATTTCCAAACTCCAATATTGGGCGTACATAAGACTTATACCGTTTGGCCACCGTATCAGGATCTGGGTTAGTAAAAGTACGAGAGAGAAGATAAATTCTTGAGTTGGCTTTTTTTACTTGAGTAGTCAAATGTTCACTCCATGATGAATCCGAAGTAATTATCACACCAAGGTCATTATATCTGTCCGTATGTGACAAGGCAACATTGTTTATATAATATGTATGACGGGGGTTGTTTTTCCCAAGATGAAGAACTACATTGAGAGTGTTTCTCTCACATTGATCATTCTCTTAGATTAAGTGTTACATTAAGTGTTACGTTGAGAATGATGCTCTTTCATTGAGAATGTTACCCTTACCTACATATATTGGGAGTGATACTCACATTGAGAATGTTACTCTTACATTGAAATTGTTATCTTTTAATTGAGAATGTTACTCTTACATTGAGATTTATATTCTTAAATTGAGTGTAACTCTTCCATTGGGAGTGCTACTTTTATATTGAGAGTGTTTCTCTTACATTGATCATTCTCTTATATTAAGTGTTACTCTTACGTTGAGATTGATACTCTTTCATTGAGAATGTTACTCTTACATATATTGGGAGTGATACTCACATTGAGAGTGCTACTCTCACATTGAGATTGTTACTCTTCCATTGACAGTGTTACTCTTACATTGAGAGATTTATTCTTAAATTGAGTGTTACTCTTATATTGAGAGTGCTGTTTTTATATTGAGAGTGTTTCTCTTACATTGGGTGTAACTCTTATGTTGAGATTGTAACTCTTTCATTGAGATTGTTACTCTTACCTCGAGATTATTACTCTTCCATTGATAATGTTACTCTTACCTCGAGATTATTACTCTTCCATTGATAATGTTACTTTTACATTGAGAGATTTATTCTCAAATTGAGTGTTACTCTTACATTGAGAGTGCTGCTTTTACATTGAGAGTGTTTCTCTTACATTGATCGTTACTCTTACATTGAGTGCTACTTTTACTTTGAGATTGTTACTTTTTCATTGAGAATGTTACTCTTACATATATTGAGAGTTACACTCACATTGAGAGTATTATTCACATTGAGTGTTCTCTTACATTGAGAGTGTTACTCTTACATTGAGATTGTTAGTAATCCATTGAGAATGTTACTCTTACATTGATAGTGTTACACTCATATTACAGTTTCTGACTTTTGGTCCTTGCTTTCATTCACGTTAAGTGAACGTGCGCTAAAAAAGTTCGTTCCAAAATGCACGATCGACAATACCTAAACTGAATATGGAAATTGATCATGGGCGACCGCGGGTGACTGGCACGTAAGTATGCTCACGGACTAGAATATTCGACGTCTCCATACAAAACAATGTACGTGGTCAATGCCAATATTGAAACAATTCGAATTTATTTGCCGAGCTTATCGCAAATATCGTTTCAGCCAAACAATGGCTTGCGACCTCGGTCATGGAAACCATTCTTGGTTATGGCAGCTGGGGTGTGATGTAAAAATATGTGCTCACCGTGTTAGGACTACATAAGCGACTGGAACCAAATTATAATGGCAAATATCAACATTGCAATTTATACGGAACACGCCTTCAGTTCTTATCACTGAATTGTAGGAATTCATAAAGAGTTCGTTTTAATAGCTGAGATAACAACAAGGAAGTAGAAACCGAATTTCATTTTTCTCTAAGGTTGATAAACCTATTAAAAACATAATAATATGACATGCGAAAACAAAAAACCATTTAATTCGACGTGGAGTATAATTTTCTCTGTGTTTTTCTATTTTAAGAACGCTCTTGTAGTAATGTATATAGAGGGTGTCTCAGATAAAACTGTGCACCTAAATATTTCGATTAATATGAAGTTTTGATGAAATTTCAAAAGTAAGTCGATCTTTGATTTTTAATCGATTTACATTGTTACTTGTATGTTTGTTTCCACATCCTGATCTTGATCCTTAAAATCGATATTAGAAAAAATGCCAATAATTGATTTATTTTTTAATTGTATATTATTTGTTGATTTTACCTTAGATACGATGCTATAAATACACTCATTATGCCTTTGGGCCTAGGGCGTTATGAGCGGGCATTATGGTTCATAACGCCCGCTCATTATACGAGGAGAAATGAAGCAACTTCCATTGATCAAATACTTCATAATCCTTGTCGTGTACGACTCTGGATTTCTCCGGCAATGAATTATTCGCAGCTTTGGCTGCATTTTCTATGATATTCTTGGGTAAATTCATTTTCATTTCCATTATTTCTATAAGACTACACAAAGAAAGCAGCAATGACATTCACTAAATAAGATGACAAAAATATTCACAAACGTCAAAATATCAACAAATGACATGCCTACTATGAGAAGGAAAATGGAAAGTATAGGAGCAATGAACCGTTTTCGAAATCGATTTTTCATTATAATAAAATGATTTTTTCGTGAAAAATAAAATCTTGTATGCACCACGTGCGTTACTAAATCCTAAAGCCCATCTGGCGTTAGGATCTATATAATGCAATTGGTACATAAATAACTATTAAAGATCAATCAAATACAATGCCAGAAATGATAAAAAGTGAAACCAGATTGAATATATATAAAAAGAAAACATACAAGATATTGCTGGATATAGAACCATACAATAATATGCAACAATTTCTTGTAGGGGTTGGAAATCTGGAAGAAAAACATCTAAATAGCAAAATCTTTGTCATTAATTAATTTATTTTTATTGACTATATTTCATTTCAAAGATTATAGTGAATCATTGTATCTTTTATTTGAGATAAATATTATTATTTTTTATTATTATTAATAATTCTCCTCTGTTAAATTTATTTTAGTGAAATTTGAGTCTTTGCACCTGGTATGTTAACCCCCTTTCATACTTTTATCTACGTGCCAATAGAGCACATTTATGTTTTCACATCCCCATTTTCATTTTCCATTTCTAGATTCGTAAGATATTCCATTTGTAAAGTTACTTTGAATTACCCCATCTGATAAAGCCACTGCGTTTGGCGAAATAATTGTTATGGTTAACAAAATAAGTGAAAATCAAAAACCTAAGTTTGATTTACATTATAGGAAAAGATTTATTATCACTTTTACAAAAACTATGAAAAATTTAAAATCATCGGAATTCGAGAAAATATCACTTGAACATGTTTCGCTGCGCTAAGCACCAAAATGACTAATAATTAAGACAAACCAGTGTTGGACGAGCAAGAATGTGGGAACATGGTCAAGGTTTCGTTTGTATGATCGCGAACAAGGTTATATAAACTGACAACAGGTGAACCGAATCTAACTTCTTCGAGAATCCTGGTTTGATATTTGGTGATGATCTCAGCCAAAAACAATTGTACCCAGCATACATTGTAGCAGTCAGTTGAGATAATCAATTGACAATAATTTCAAGTTTCAAACTTTAATGTAGGGTTGGGAAAGAGATAAAAACAAACTATGACATTTTGCAACCTTTTCCGAAGTCCGGAACATTGTTATAGTTATTAACGTAACAAGGCCGATATGTAGCAAATAACGGATGAGGTTGGATATTGTAATCCGAGGCGCAGCCGAGGATTATAACTAACCGAATCCGTTATTTGCGTATCGGCCGTGTGTCGTTAAAGACTTTTCGTAATCCCGTTGGAAGATTACATTTTGATTCCGAAGAAAAAACAAACCCCATACTTCGTAATTCTGAAAAAAAATCCCAACGTCCTGTCATGGAACTGTTTGGCAATTTTATAAACAACGTCAGTTTTTTGTGTTCGCAAGTTCGCTGTAACGACGACTATGGATGAAATTGAGGAATAAAATGAAATTCCTTTTGAAATATTGGAAGAATCATGTGCAGCGAGTGTTGATTTACTGCCGGCAATAACTCAACAGCGGTATGAAAAAGAATATGAAAATTTTGAAAATTGGCGTAATAGCAATAATGTAAAGGTGGTTAATGAGGATGTTTTATTAGCCCATGCGAAAGGAAAATCGAAGGTTTATTCTCCCAACTCGCTGTGGACGAAGATTTCAATGTTGAAACTTGCTTTGAGAGTTTATGACAACATTGACATTTCAAGGTTAGTTATTTTAAATCTTGCACCATATTAGAGTATTACCAACAGAAATTTATTTTCAGATTGCAGCATTCTTAAAATTAGAAAACCCTCAGCAACACAGGGCACTCGTTTCGCAGATCCTCGGCTACCATGCTTGTAGAAAATGGTGGCGATCTACTATCGGTAAAAGAACTTGGAGGTTGGGACTCCTCTGCGGTGGCGGAGTCGTATATTGAAAATTCAGTTTCGAAGAGAATGAAGATAACCAGAAAACTTTTTCATAATAATGAGGCTTCACCGACAACAAGTTCAAAAACTGTTGCTATAGATGGTAAATCTCTAATCAATAAGATAGACATTTCAAATAATAGCAATTGTCAAATTACTTTTCAAATAAATAAATAGTTAATTTTATTATAATTATTATTGTAACCAGAATGATGTTTTGAAATAAATATTTGAACACGTGATTTCTTAACGGCTTAATTTTTATAAAATTATAACGGCCGGCGGCAGTTAACACTGACTTTTCAATTGTCATCTGAATACCGTTAAATCGAAATAACAGTATGGGATTACGAAAAAATTGCAATAACATTGAATTTTGCCTTATGCTTGTGAAAAAAATTCCAAAAGTTCTGCGAACTTGAAGTTGTATTAAATATATTATTTCGTATCACGTATCAAATTTGCAACCAATTTAAGGGTACGGAACATTTTTTAAATTCAAAATTAATGTTTTCCTTTGATAAAGTCGGTTATAAGATGGGAAATTTCCTCGTAAACTGTTTTTAAGCTCCATACACATTGCATAAAGCCCCTGAAAATTGAATTTCGTATATGTCCCAAATAAATTAATTTCCACATCTCGGTACGATGGAGGCCGCTAAAGGCACCAAAATTTACCGGACAAAAAATAGAAGATTTATATATATATATATATATATAGATATATATAGATATATATATATATATATATATATATATATATATATATATATATTTATATATATATATATATATATATATATATATATTTATATATCTATCTATCTATCTCCATGGCTTACAACCCAGGGTGGGTTTTTACCGACTTCACAATATTCCTCCACTGTTGTCTGTCCTCCATGGCATCGAGTGGATTTTTGATGCCCAATGCCCTTAGATCTTTGGCAATGTTGTCTCTCCATCGGAGTCGTGGGCGGCCTAGGGGTATCTTACCTTCTGGTGCCTCTTCCCATACAAGCCTGACAGTGCGATTGTCCGGTAGTCTTCTCACATGTCCCGCCCACTGTAATCGTCTGGATTTTATTTCTCGAACAAGATTAGGCTCTCCATATAGGTCTTCCAGCTCTCTGTTTGTACGGATTCTGTATCTTCCCGTTGTTTCATCTACGGTGGGGCCATATATTTTCCAGAGTACTCTCCGCTCAAATACTCGGAGGCGTTCTTCATTTGCTACGGTCAGCGTCCACGTTTCACTTCCGTACATTACAACTGGTCTAATTATTGTCTTGTATATGTTTATTTTTGTACGTCTTGATGTTTGCTTAGACTTTAGTAGATCATGAGTCGCATAGAGGCATCTGTTTCCGGCCTGAATCCTACAGTTGACTTCTACTGTCACGTCAGTGTCTTCTGATAGCGTTGTTCCAAGATATTTGAATTTTCTGACCCGTTCGAAGTTGTAGTCACCCATTGTAATGTTTTGACCTATTCTGTCTCTGGCCCGGTTATTTCTGGTGGAGTACATATATTTTGTTTTTTCTTCGTTTATCCTGAGCCCCATATTTCTAGCCTGCTTTTCGAAATTGCTGAAAGTATTTTTCACATTTAGTCTGCTATTTCCAATGATATCCACATCATCTGCAAATGCCAGGAGTAGGTTAGGGCCGTTATTTTGAAAGACCGTTGCTGGAGGGCAGATTTCCGCCTTTCTGGTGGCTTGTTCCAGGGCAATATTAAAAAGCAGCGGTGATATGGCATCCCCCTGTTTAAGGCCGTCGTTTATATCAAACACCTCTGAGAAGTTTTGTCCAACTCTAACCTTGCTTTTTGAGCCATCGATACATATTTGGGTCATTCTTTTTATTATATTTATATATATATATATATATATATATATATATATATATATATATATATATATATATATATATATACTTATATATAATATATATATATATATATATATATATATATATATATATATATATATATATATATATATAACAGATTTAAAAACCTCTTCGCACCTCACTATTAACTTTCGATATAATCTATTATTTGCGTGGAAAATAAGACAGGATAATTTTTAGAGGAATCAAGAATATGAATGATGTCACTGCAGCAATGCTGACACACACACGCGCACAAAGTATAAGATAAAATGAACAATAAAGCAAAGCGACCTTCAATGAGCCGTTTCGATTATTTGAAAAGAACCGAAACAGAAATAAAACAGAAAAGAATTTCACCTATTCACAAACGTTATAACTGGAAAAACTACTACATTTATCTCGACCATTACCCAACCAAAAGTTATTGATATTTTTCAATTGTGGAAATATAGGACGTCACTGATTAATTCCATTATTTATCAAGCAGTCCTTCATTTTTTTTATGATAGTCTAGATTCATATATATATATATATATATATATACATACATGCAAACGTTTAGTCGGTTTTAAAATTTGGTATACCACAGGGAAGTGTTCTAGGCCATTTTGACCATTGTTTTCATTAATGATCTATGAACATTGGAAAGGGCTTATTTCGTTGCAATAACATGTTTTGCAGATGACACTAATGTCATTTTGGGAAATATTGAGATGGAATATGGCTTTCAAGTTGAAATAATGGTTTCCGGCTAATAAATTAATCGTTATCAATGAAAATACTAAGGTAATTTCATTTAGCACTCCGAGATCCGTTAAAAATATAAGGAATATTGTTGAAATTGATGGATTAAGTATAAAACTTGAAGAGTTAACAAAATTTTTAAGATGATGAGAAATATCCCACTTATATCTGTATAAAAGTGTATGATAATTCACCGGATGAAGACCAGATAATTACTAAATTTTAATTTATTCCAATAGAAAATGGAAGATATGATTTTTTAATAAGAACCATACTCACTGCTAGAGTATCTGAATTGATGTTTGTTTCATGAGAGGGTAGAGATGAGTAGAGGTGGGAAGTATTTTTGGTATAAGTTTTTTGACATTTCTTCTTCAAGTGCCTTACCCGGTTTCGGGTTTAGGCGACCTCTCTACAACTATTCGTGTTGTGCGTGATACAGTGATACACGAATAGAAGGGATCTACAGCTTTACGACGGTTCCAAACGTCTTTATAGAGAGGTCGGGTTTAGGCGACCTCTCTACAACTATTCGTGTTGTGCGTGATACAGCGATACACGAATAGAAGAGACGGTTCCGAACGTCTTTATAGAGAGGATTTACAAGGCAGAATACTTCTCGGTGGTTTGCCATTGCCTTCCGAGAGGTGGCTCCGCATTAATTCATTGCTTCGACCGGGATTCGATCCACCGACCTTCTGTTCAGTAGTCCAACGCACTGACCACTGAGCTACGGAGCCTTTTTTTTATTTGACACTGTGTTCAGTTGTATGTGTAGAATTAGATGTTGTAAATGTGCTTTACGTACTTGAAAATGAAGATTATTATGATTATTATTATATTTCGGTGATAAATGGAAAACATTTTAACATTCACTTCATAAATCCGCAGAAATTCTTGACATAAGATTCACAATACCTATACCAAAATTCACTCGAAACATTGGGAAAATATATATTCCACAATTTATATCAAATGCTCTTCATTCCGAGAAAACTGATAAGACTTTTCACTAGTTTGGTATAACTGATGAATTAATTTTCAATAAGTATTCGACTTCATGAATTAGTAACAATTCGATGACTCACTTTCTTAAACGTTATGCATGGATTTAATGAATTCGCAGCTCGGGCAAATTATATAATTTGCATATAATTCGCAAAAAGAATCACTGTGAATTTTTTAAGACTAACATCAATATTTTTCATTGAAATTATAATTTCAAGGTTTATTAGCTTTATTATCCACATGCAGTTAATTGTAAATAGTCCAAAGATTCTCAATATTGTACTAATTAATTCAATATTTATTCATTACTTACATATTGTAAAAATCTTGACGGTCGAAACTGCAGTCAGGGTTTCGAAATAAATTGTTTGACAATAAATGTATTGAGTGTTTGTCAATATAACCATGGAAACTGTTCAATTTTTCTATCTTTGGGAAATTCGTGAATATCATTTTCATGAAGTAACGTTATTACACAAATACAACAAATTTTAACTGAAATATAGGTTGTTTTATATGTTTTGCTGTCATATAATTATTATATATGCGATTTTAAGAATAATTCAATAATGAACTTTTGGAACGAAGTTCCAGACACTTGCTAAATAAAAGATGAGCCTAAAACTGTGTCCGACACAACTGACACGACAGAGTTGCTAGGCGTACGCGACAGATGTATTCTAATATGCGTGTTATTTTATTAATAAAGAGTTAATTCTGAAGTGCTTCAGTAGAGGTTAAGGATAGCGAAGAAGAAGTCAGGTACATACCAGTGTTTATGAATTTTAGTAAGAAGTCTATATTTATATGAATATATGAGGACAATATCATTGTATTATCAAAGATTATATGAGTTTAAGGAAGCGACTATTAATTCGTATCTAGATCCATATAATGAAAATGATCATGGATTGGAATCAATAATTTATATCATACAAAAAAGTAGCGATTATTACATCAACATTGATAAAAACTACTAAAATCTACTAAAATATACAATACCACTATCGATGAAATTTTTTCGAAATAGTTATATTGAAATTGAATCGCAAAAATATTTATCCTACTTTAGTTACCACAAATAAATCATAAATAACGTTGAATTAACTAAGTTCATCTTTTTACAATAATCAATAACAAAATGTAGATATCATTAGTTACAATTTTATTGCCACGCCTTAATTTTTTGTTTATTTAATTATTCTCAACCGTTTCTTCATTAAATTACTCCCAAAATTTGTTAATTTATTGTGCCTGCTATTTACAGGGTGTCTACTCAAATCTGAATCTAATATTCCCTGATAATTCCAGGATATTCCAGGTGATTTCATTTTTTTCCATGTGTATCGCGATAAGATTTTCCCCTTATGGACCACTCCTGTCATAGGTTTTTTTTGTCACACGAGTTTAATACATCATCTTTTTACCAAGAGAGTTTCTGAAACAACTTGCGTTATGTGCAAATGCTGTCAGACAATTTGTCTTTACATAAGAATTTATCAATATTTATTATTTTTTTCTGGAAATATACTTGACAATTTTTTTTCTTTGCAATTTAATACTGGTTTTACATTTGCAGAAAGCAAATTTGGAAAAAACTGATAATAGTTGAAAAATTTCCTGAGTGACCACAAAATTCCCTGAGAATTCCAGGATATTTCAGGAGAAAAAAAATTCCCTCAGAATTCCAAGACTTTTACATTTGCAGAAAGCAAATTTGGAAAAAACTGATAATAGTTGAAAAATTTCCTGAGTGACCACAAAATTCCCTGAGAATTCCAGGATATTTCAGGAGAAAAAAAATTCCCTCAGAATTCCAAGACTTTTACATTTGCAGAAAGTAAATTTGGAAAAAACTGGTAACACTTGAAGAAATTCCCTGAGTGAACCCAAAAATCCCTGAGAATCCCAGGATATTTCGGGAGAAAAAAGTTCCCATAGAATTCCAGGACTTCTCGGTTTTTCAAGAATGTTGTCACTCTGTTTTTCTTTTGCAATTTAATACTGGTTTCATATTTGCAGAAAGTAAATTTGGAAAAAACTGATAACACTTGAAAAAATTCCCTGAGTGAACCCAAAATTCCCTGAGAATCTCAGGATATTTCAGGTGAAAAACGTAGAATTCCAGACTTCCCTGTTTTTCAGGGATGTTGACACCCTATGTTTCTTTTGCAATTTGATACTAGTTTCCCATTTGCAGAAAGTAAATTTGGCAAAAACTGATAACAATTGAAAAAATTTCCTGAGTGAACCCAAAATTCCCTGAGAAACCCAGGGTATTTCAGGAGAAAAAAGTTCCCTTAGAATTCCAGGACTTCTCGGTTTTTCAAGGATGTTGTCACCCTGTTTTTCTTTTGCAATTTGATACTGGTTTCACATTTACAGAAAGTAAATTTGGCAAAAACTGATAACACTTGAAAAAATTCCCTAAGTGAACCCAAAATTCCCTGAGAATCCCAGGATATTTCAGGGGAAAAAAGTAGAATTCCAGACTTCCCGGTTTTTCAGGGATGTTGACACCCTCTGTTTCTTTTGCAATTTGATACTAGTTTCACATTTGCAGACAGTAAATTTGGAAAAAACTGGTAACACTTGAAAAAAATCCCTGAGTGAACCCAAAATTTCCTGGGAATTCCAGGATATTTCAGGAAAAAAAGTTCCCTTAGAATTCCAGGACTTCCCGGTTTTTCAAGGATGTTGACACCCTGTGTTTCTTCTGCTATTTAATACTGGTTTTACATTTGCAGAAATTAAATTTGGAAAAAACTGATAACACTTGAAGAAATTCCCTGGTTGAACCCAAAATTCCCTGAGAATTCCAGGATATTTCAGGAGAAAAAAGTTTCCCTAGAATTCCAGGACTTCCCGGTTTTTCAAGGATGTTCACATCCTGTTTTTCTTTTGCAATTTAATAATGGTTCTACATTTGCAGAAACTAAATTCGGAAAAAACTGATAACACTTGAGAAAATTCCCTGAGTGAACCCAAAATTCCCTGGGAATTCCAGGATATTTCAGGGGGAAAAAAGTTCCCTTAGAATTCCAGGACTTCCCGGTTTTTCAAGGATGTAGACATCCTGTTTTTCTTTTGCAATTTGATACTGGATTTACATTTGCTGAAAGTAAATTTGGAAAAAACTAATAAAACTTGAGAAAATTCCATGAGTGAACCCAAAATTCCCTGAGAATTCCAGGATATTTCAGGGGGAAAAAGTTACCTTAGAATTCCAGGACTTCCCGGTTTTTCAAGGATATAGACATCCTGTTTTTTTTGCAATTTAATACTGTTTCTACATTTGCAGAAAGCAAATCTGGAAAAAATTGATAATAGTTGAAAAATTCCCTGAGTGAACCCAAAATTCCCTGAAAATTCCAGGATATTTCAGGACTTCCAGATTTTTCAAGGATGTTGACACCCTGTTTTTCTTTCACAATTTAATACTGGTTTTACAGTAAATTTGGAAAAAACTGATAACACTTGAAAAAAAAAATCCCTGGGTGAACCTAAAATTTCCTGAGAATTCCAGGATATTTTAGGAGAAAAAAGTTCTCTTAGAAACCCGGTTTTTCAAGGATGCTGACATCCTGTATTCAATACATAATATATAGCGAAAGCAACTTCGTTTCAAAGACGCATCTCGTCCTTTTTTTCGACTTATATGAAGCAGTATGTACATGTTTTAGCATAGAACGGATCGAACGCTCAATATTCTCGAGCAGTTTCCCTGAATTGCAGCTTCGAACATCTCCATCACTGCTGTATAATCCACTTTTTGCAATCTGTCCTTGCAATCCTTGTGATCTACAAATTCTCCATTGGATTGAAATCCAATTAATTCCCAGGACATCCAATACAGGTCTTCAAATATTTGCTCATTTCCTACTAGGTGTGACATGAAGCTTAGTCTTGCTGAAAGATTGGACATTCATCGGTTGGATTATCGTACTTTCCTCCGATATTGCCTCGATGTACTTGTCAAATATAATAAGAATTAATATAATAAAATGCTGGTGCAAAATTTGATAATCCAATTGATTAAAAACCGGCCAAGTGCGAGTCGGACACTCGCAAAAATTTATTTTATGATGTAACTAAAAGTTTACGGTTTTCGCAATTTTTTCTTTATCTGTGCTATAAGACGTTGCTTCGTACCAAATTTCAAGATTCTGAGTTCACGGAAAGTACCCTGTAGGTTTTGATTCCCTTGCGAATGTCGAAAAGGACCCCGCAAATTTTAAGTGGAAATTGGGTTTCACTCAATGTTTCTGAAAATTTGGGGTTAGATTCTTCAGTGCACGTGGATCAAAAGTCTCAATGGGCAGAAAGCGCCAAAATGCTTTCTTTTTTCTGTACAGTATGCTGAATTTGCAAAAAAATTGCAAACATATATACACATAAGTATAAACGCGTGTGTTGTCCGTGTGTGTGTGTGCGTGAGAGAGTGTGTGTGTGCGCGCGCGTGTGTGGGTGTACGCGCGCGTGTGTGTGTGAGAGTGTGCGTGTGTGCGCGCGCGCGCGTGTTGGTGTGTGTGCGTGTGGGTGTACGCGCGCGCGTGTGTGTGGGAGAGTGTGTGTGTGCGGGTGTGTGTTTGTGAGTGTGTGCGGGTGTGTGTGTGCACACACCCACACACAGACACACGCACACAAACCCACACACACGCGCGCACACATACACACACGCGTACACCCACACACACACACCCTCTTTCTCACAAGCACACAAACACGCACGCACACCCACACACGCACACACACGCGCGCGCGCGCGTACACCCACACGCACACACACACACACACACACGCGCGTGCAAACACACACGCACACACACAGGCGCGCGCGTACATCCACACACACACAAACACGCACACACACCCACACAGGCGCGCGCACACACACACACTCTCACACACACGCGCGCGCTTACACCCACACACGCGCGCGCACACACACACGCACAAACACAACACACGCGTCTATACTTATGTGTATATATGTTTGCAAATTGTTAAATTTGTTGCAAATTCAGCATACTGTACAGAAAAAAGAAAGCATTTTGGCGCTTTCTGCCCATTGAGACTTCTGATCCACGTGCTCTGAAGAATCTAACCCCAAAATTTCAGAAACTTTGAGTGAAACCCAATTTCCACTTAAAATTTGCGGGGTTCTTTGCGGCATAATCGGCTGTATCTTTTGATTGCTTTGGCTTAGAAGTTTGATTTTTTTTTCACAGCTCCAAGGGACATTAGACCCGAGTATTTGGTATAAATTCCAGCTTGATACCTCCACGCGTTCCTGAGAAAAAGGGTCTTGACAGACAGACAGACGGACAACAAAGTGATACTATATAAGGGTTCCGTTTTTTCCTTTCGAGGTACGGAACCCTAAAAAGTGTCAGGTTGTTAACGAACAAATCAGCAAGACTGCTTCATTTCACTCCTTGTGATTGATCAAATTAGACTATATCTTTCGAGAATCACTTGGAAATTCATTACATTAATCCAATAGAGAACCACATGTAGGGGTATATTGCGAAAATATACCGTGAGCACCGTCACTAAGGTCGCATTTTTTTCTCATTTTTGTTCTTTTTAACACGCTTTTATTAGCTTGGTATGTATGTATATATTTAGGTAACAGAAACTTTGAACGTGATTTTCACCCCCTTCAAAAAGTCAGATTGATTTGAAACTTTACACACTTATCAAGGACTGATGACAATGCGATAATTTGGATAGTTTGTCCCATTACCCTGATCAGGACCTTCAGGATTAGCGATTTTCCAAATTCTATACCAGGTAGTGTCTTTGTGACATGTACGCGTTTGAATGAATAATAATTTAAATAACTAAACGAACTAAAAAGCAGTAAATAAATAATAGTTTAAGAAACTAAAAAACATACTTTAATAGAAAAGCAAACTGAAAAGTAGAAAATAAATTTCAATGAAATTAAATTAAGAATAGTGTACTTAATTGACAAAAATATTTCTTTTATTGTAGTAAAGCGTGGTAAAGCTTTTTAAGATATTTCCATAATGACTACTTTTACCAATATCTGTCATAGAAATATTATAACAATTGACTACAGGCACACGCTTTTCTACAATGAAAGAATTTTTTTGTTAATTATACTATTCTTAATTTAAATGCATTGAAAATTATTTTCTACTTTTTAGTTTGCTCTTCTATTTAAGAGTGTTTTTCAGTTTTTTTAAACTATTATTCATTCATATACAAGCTCAATAACCTAAGCCTGTTTGTAGGGGCTGTGGACGTGAACAACCCTCCCAATACCCACAAATAACCATGACATCCCTATATCAAAATGGTGGCGGTTAAGAAAAATTGTTGAAGCAACTAAAAGGCATTTCCATAGCATCAACTCAAACCACATACGAAATTTCAACCCTCTGTGTAGGTGTGCAAAAACCTTTGAAACCACATAAAAATTAAAGCAGTTATTGATAAAAGTTTATACCACCAACTACAGAAAAGGCACTTTCGTTGCATCAATTTCATCTACGTAGAACTGATTTTTCAACTCCATGTACACATTCAAAAGTGACCTAGAAGGTTGAATATCAGATATATTGTTCATAATCAATTTCCTCTTATTTCGCTATACCCAAAGTTTTGAAATTTTGACTGATTTTACCCAAACTTTCATAGTTTCATTCCTAAACAACTCCAGATACCAAGTTTCAGCTTTTGGTGTGATGGATGCAGTTGGAGATGCCAAACCAATATGTACCGGGATATATATATATATATATATATATATATATATATATATATATATATATATATATATATATATATATATATATATATATATTTATATATATATATATATATATATATATATATATAGTTATATATATATATATATATATATATATATATATATATATATATATATATATATATATATATATATATATATATATATATATATATATATATATATATATATATATATATAGGAATATACAATTAATTACTTTACATAGACCCTTCATGAAAAAAATTAACAAACTAATTGTGAACTGTGAACCATATAGTATTAAGGAGTTTATAGACTATTGTAAGTTATTTTAAGTGTAAATTTAAAAATTAGATTAAGCTTGTGTTTGAATTTAAATGTATTTTTGACTCGTTCCCATTTTTTGTCTATTCAGCCCTCCGTCTTTCTGTGGTTGGAGGATAACATTTTTGGACTAAATAAATATTATTATTATTATTATTATTATATATATATATATATATATATATATATATATATATATATATATATATATATATATATTGATTATAGCTGGGTATTCGGCAAGGAGTTATGATCTAAACAACCAAATTTGTTTCAGTCATGTGTTTCACAGTCATCTCTGTTGTTATTGTTTTGCGTGAGGTTATGGTTGGCTCCTCGCCTCAAAATTATAATTCAATAAATATAATTTAATAAGTATATCTAAAATAATGAGCTATTTTTTGTGGAGTTGTTTTTAAATTCAGTCAGAATTGTATACCATCTATTTGATATTTCAAACCCTTTTTGTTTCTGCATTTTAACTACATTTACGTTATTTTAACTTGTTCGGTTTTAAATGAGTCAGTTCCGTTTATTTTTTATAATTTGTTGATCATGACTCTGGAGGTCTAAAACTGTTGTGTACATGTAATTTTGATATTTTTGATTTCTGAGACGAAGTGTTTTGAAGTGCATTTATTGTCATTTTTTTTTGAATTGCAATGTTCTGAGGAAGATTCAATAGTCAAGAGTCGAATCGTCGACTGAAACAAATTTGGTTTTTCAGATCATAGCTCCTTGCCGAATACCCAGATCTAATCTATATTTAAAATTAACGGCAGTTACTGCCGATATATATATATATATATATATATATATATATATATATATATATATATATATATATTTATTTATATATAGGTACTTATATATATTTTTAAAAAAATTGATATAAGAGCACACACTTCTATTAACTTTCGATACAGTGTCTATCATTTTCGGGGAAAATAATACTAAAAGGGTCTTGAAAATCAAAGGTGAAGATATTCGAAGAAGCACTTCAGGTGTCATGAAGAGATGAGAAGCGTCTAAGAAACTGCCAACATTGTTGCGTTCTATGCCAAAACAAATTCCTACATGTTGTTCAATGAAACCGGACAAGGACACATGCATTTCTAAATTACGCATGTAATGTAGGTCCTATAAAAGCAATAAATTTCGAACAATCTATTTTTGAAAAACAATTAACATTCATTCGTACAATAATGCAATGAAAAAAAAATTGAAATAGCAAATGTTGACGCTCACGTTATTTTTATATATGAACATCCGGTGGCAACGAAAAAATTGAACTTGCGTTTTACGTCCCCCGTTTTGGACTTAGTCCAGAAATTAGTTTTAGAACTCTTGCATCAAATATCGAATTAAAATATTTTGTAACAAAATAGTTTAGGTATTTTTCAGACGCATTTTCCCTGCAGATGATAAACTCTTAGGACGGTCAAGTACACACGTATCGGTTAGTAATCGGCCGATATCGGGTAGCGATCATGTACCTACCTTTCACACGTAGCCGGTTTTGTTGCCAGTTATCGGCCGATATGGTGCAAAAGAGGTCGAGACGCGAACGTCCAGCGTTGCCGTTTGTAACATAATTATCGAATTTTAACATAACTTATCCTCAACATTCTGATAAAAAATAATTGTAACATAATCGATAAATGTAACATATTTTTATTGTAGTCTGTAGTGGATCTTGCTATGCTAAATGCTTTTTCATTCTGATCTTAGGAGCGAAGCATGTGCATACATTTTCGTAGTGTTTCAAGTTGTCAGGCGAGATGTCTAGTATTATATATGAAGTTTTGCTCATTTTAATATTAAGTTTTTTGTAAATGTTGAAAAAAGGAAGTTTATTTTCATGAGTTTAATAATTTTTTTTCTGAATGTGTGTATTCAACTATTTATTGTAGTCAACTTTTTTGTCTACAATGGACAGAAAGCGTATGATGGCAATGTGGCTATTGCATCAGCGGAAGCGTCGACTTTCACAGAAGCAAAGAATATATTAGGTGCACCCAATCATTATGAGAAGGACTATTGTGGGTGCATTTTATACCTTGTTTCAAGACCTAAGAGAACACGAAGAAAATTTCTCTAACTATTTTCGAATGTCCATGCACACATATCGCCAGGCATTTTTCGTGGGTATCTTGTTCTTATATATTGCTAGCGTTTTGTCCCATAGAATTTAGTACTACATATTGTATTAGGTATTGGGTAGCGATAATCTGCACACACAATCCAAACAAAAGCCTTTTTTCATATCGTGGTTACTGCCAGGTACTTTCCAAAGTCATTTATATTATAGTAGTCGGATAATCTGATTATGTTAAGATTATTTTCGAGAAGAATTTGGAGGAGAAATTATGTTACAATTCGATAATTATGTTACAAACGGCAACGCTGCAATCGTGCAACCGGGCGACTGCCGCACGATACGTCTGAAAGCTCGCATTTAAGGCAGAAACACATTATTGAAACGTGACGCGACAAAACGTGTTGACACCTGATGTGCACTTACCAACATGTGATGCCGCACAACACACAAGCAATTAAATGTTCTTCGTTCATTTTTGTCAAATTTCTGCCAAAATTCAGTAAATTATAGGGTATCAACGTATGAACGTACGCTTTATTTGACAATTCCCGGGTGACATCGGTTGTTACCTAGAAACATATAGCGCCCAACACGTCGACTAGATCAGGTAGCGTGTGACTGTATCGCATGACGTCGGGAGTTCATAGTGTGATTCTGGTCATAGAAATTACTAGGATTTGATTTTATTCAACACGCGTCGCGTTTTGTCGGTTTGTATCACGTTTCAATAATGTGTTTCCGCATTTAATGTCATGTCCCATATATCGCCCGACGCCTAACCGATATTGTCCGACTCGCGGCTATCGTCCGATACGTGTGAAAGGTCGCATACTATATAATTGAAAAGCGATCGACTATCCGATATCGGCCGGTTCTTAACCGATACGTGTGAAACCGCGCTTACTCTGTATCGACAGTCCGTTTTATACCCTCAGGACGGTTGGTTACACACGTATCGGTTAAAAATCGGCCGATATCAGGTAGCCGATCGCTTTTGTATTATATAGTATGCGACTTTTCACACATGACGGACGATATATGGGACATTACATTAAATGAGAGCTTTCACACGTATCGTGCGGCAGTCGTCCAGTTTCTCGAAATTAAATCAGTTGTTTCAAGAGGTTCTGTTCATTTTGGTTTATAAATAATGGCAGATAATATGAATATTGACAAAGACTTCTTAATTACGTTGTTAGAAGCTGAGCCTGTTCTATGGGACAAAACGCTATCTCTTACAGAATATTACAGTATTCTGTCGCTGGATAGTATCCTTAAGACGACCGTGTAATTCATCAAAAGAAGAGATGGACATTCGAAAATAGTTAAAGAATTTTTCTACGTGTTCTCTTAGGTATCGAAACAATAGTCCTTCTCATAATGATTGGGTGCACCCAATATATTCTTTGCTTTTGTGAACGTCGACGCCTTCGCTGATGCAATAGCCACATTGCCATAAAATTTGTCCATTGTGGACAAAAAAGTTGACTATTTAAGGCTCGCGTCTCGACCTCCTCTGCACCAAATCACCCGATAACCGGCAACAAAACTGGCTATGTGTGAAAGGTTGGTACACGATCGCTACCCGATATCGGTCGATTCTTAACCGATACATGTGCAACCGCCCTCAGGGCTACGATGTTTGATTTTTTTTCATTATATATATATATATATATATATATATATATATATATATATATATATACAATATAGATATATATATATATATATATATATATATATATATATATATATATATATATATATATATATATATATCCACACATGCATACCCTACCGCCCACCCTATCAGACCAAATGAGCCAAAATATGTTATCAAAGATTGGATAAATTCAGTCGAAAATTTGGTCACCAAACTGTGGAAAAGAAAGCAAAGGCGTCGCCAACCAATGGGCCAGAGGGGGGGACAAGATATTAGAGAGAAGAAATGATTTGTAGGTTATAGGTAAAATAAATACAACTTGTGGAGTTTCAATCGTTTACTACAAGAAAAAAATTTCAACGTAAACATAATCTGCTTGGGTTTTCTGTGAAAATTTCGATTATTTAGTAAATTATTTTCATTTGATTAAAGGTTTGTGGATGGGGTGCTGCCATTACTGCCCCCTCATGAAGACGTTCTTGGAAGGGAGTTTTGGAGGAAATTCCGTAACGAAGCCTCCAGGGTATATGGGACTGAAGACCCGATATCTAAAGGATTGCTGTGCCCAAAACCTCAGGCAAATTTATAAAGGATAAACTTTTTTCTTTAACCACCGCCCTTTTTAAGTACGGATTTTTGTTTTTTCGTGGTTTTTGAGATTTGCGTACCTTCACAGATATGCACATTGAGTAAGAGGGTTGAAATTTGGTATGTGGATTGAGTTGATTGTAGAGAAGAATCTTTTGTGTGCTTCAATTGTTCCACTCAACCGCAACCATTTTACTTTGTGGATTTCACTTTTTGAGGATTTGAGGTTTTACTCACCTCCACAGCCCCTCCGAAATGAGAAAGGGGGTTAAAATGTTATATATAGAAAAATAAAAACGTTATATGGAAAATACGACCTTAGTGACGGAGCTCTGCTTCACACGCGTTTTTTTTAATACGCATGGTGCGCTGCTTTGTCACTTTATCTTTACTCTTCTCCTTATATAACCCGCCAATCCGTGAGATAAGACTACTTTTAGATAAGAGACGACGATTATGAGGATTGCTATGTTTCAGTTTATGAATTTTGTTTATTTTCGCCTAATTTCGGCCAACCAGCTAGATTAAGATAAACGGCTTGAAGTTCTAGCCATTCATTATACATTTGAGACTTACACAGCAACAGCATTTTACTTTTATGAATTTGAAGGAAAGGCACATCCTGTAGTCAATAGTTTTAATCTTATAAAATATTGATTTCACATTCAATTGATACGAATTTTTCGAGGAATTTTCTATGCGTTTTAGTTCGCCAAATGTTAATTCTCTATGCTTTTATGTAGTTGTATCTCTATGCGGTAGTTTCTTTAAGTTTTTATGTGTTAGTTTCTCTATGCTCTTCATCTCGTCTCTCTAAATTAGTCGAACTTGTCTCCAAGTTTGTGTTGCGTTCAGATTATTGGTTAGTTAAGACTAATTTACAGTGAAGTTAATAAAATATTGCAATCAATATGAGACGTACTTGGCATGCAATATCATATAACTGACCATCGATGTTTGAATCAAATTACAATATAATTTGTTCTTGAATTATTTGATCAACAAACCAAACGATTGATCGAAAGAAATATCCTTTTGATTCGAGATTTTAATACTTGAAAAATAAATTTCTGACTACACGGACTTATTAAAAACAGTAGGTACACAACTGAACCACAAAATACATGGAATTCAAATTCTTGAGATGTAAGTAGGGGGTATATTTGTAATATATTTGATTCATTAATACAAACCGAACTACTACCTTCAACTTCATTGTTGAACAAGTTAAATAATGGGCTGCTTGCGAGTTCTACTCTGACTATAGAGAGGAAGACCAGAATATTTGAATTTATTGATTTGTTAAGATTCTAAAAAATTCAATTTCAAACCATTACTTTTTTATTGTGTCGCGAAAGAAGTGATTCATGCTTTGTGGTGGAGGTTCCAATATACCTAAGTTGAAAGGCTATTTTTTGTTGTTGAGAGAAACGCTTTTTTGAACAACTTTTTGTCTATCATATTTTCTGTTATTTCTGGTTTGTCATTATTATATTTTATAGCGATTTGCTTAATAATACGTTATACCTAACATTTGCACTTAACCTTTCGGTGGCAGTTGAAGTTTCAGCTTTGTTATTCATTCAACTTCACCAGCGAGTAATAAAATTGTTTGGTAAAATTAAATTTTTGATTAAAATTAACTACAATACTAATCAATAACGAAGCCAACCACAACTACCTCACTAATTGAATATATTCGAGGAACAAAGAAACATCAGAGTCCTTTTGTTTGAATATTATCCTCTGATAATAAGGATTCTGAAGATTTTCAACTAGAAACTTCAGTGATCCCTAACGTTGTCTACTAAACTATTTTCGAAAATTTCTTAGTTATTATTCAGAAAGATTCTACCTCGGGTCTTAGAATGACCCACTTGTAAGTGTCAATGACTCCAAATTTGAATATTTAATTCCTAGATTATCTATAATGACGAAAATCGTATTACCTATATCTATTAGGTACCTATCAAAATATAAGTCTGTCATATTATACAAAAAATTTCAGGATAAATAACGACGCAATCTACAAGTTTAATTTACCATTTATTATTGTTCATTTTCTAAAATTTTTATACCTATTCCTGATCACACACTTCAATATTATTGACATAATAAAATGCTTATATACTAAGCAAGTTTTCCATACAATTTATATCAATGAATATGGAAATAAAACAGTAGGTGATCACAGAATAGAATTTGAATGAGTTTAACATAAGAAAAAATGATAAAGCGTTTTATTTCATCATTCACCGATTAATTTTCTTCAATATTTCTGATAAGGATTCTCATAACCTTATCAGATTTCATTGATGTCCACTCAGGACAGTTCTTAATTATTCTTCTTTCGTAGAATTATGATATTCTAATTATTTCGGACATAGTATTACAAAATGCGTTCCGAAAAGACGAGAACAATATTCCCGAGGGCAAAAAGATAACAGATTTATCATTGTACCATAAATTATTGCAAAGTAGAACACTAATGAACACGTATAACTACACGAGAAATTGAAACATAACAATGACCATTTTTTCAATGAAACATTTCAATCAATAAGTGAATTGCTGAATAAACTAAGAGTTTCTCCAACTAAGTATTGATATAATGAAGTATGGATTGAAGACCCCCGGATTGTTTTGATGCAGGCGTTTTTCAAGACATATTCATGGAATATTTGAAATACTTAATAAAATTGAGTACTCAATCAACCATTTGACTTACGTGTATTTGTGAATTCCGGTTCTAAATCCTCATCAGATTCAGTCCCAGAATCATGCTCTTCGTCAACCTGCATCAGAGAAAGTACACGATTAACTTAACTGTTACATACTCAAAAGCCTACGTAATAAACAGCTTGTGGTTGTAAAACCGGTATAATAATATAAATCTGGTGGTAAGCACGACCAAGTCGATAGTTTTGTTAATAATGAGAGCTAAAAACTTGTCATTTCAATGAGAATTTGGTTTCATTGGATGCAAGGGAATCGTCGAGTTTGTATGAAGTAACTGAAAATTCACTTCCTTTGTTCGCCGAACTACGAATCAGTCGGCCATTTTTCACTAGGAAATGACCTTCAATGAGGTTAAAATGAAACAAGAACGAATCAAACGATGAAATACACACCTTTTCTGTGAAATTTGTATCGTTTATTGACTGTGTTCTCAGTTTATGAGTTAATAATTTAAGCATATTATCTTTGGGGTGTTTTTTTCCTGAATTCGACGCCACGGTGACCGATTTATCTGGACAATTCACCGAAACTAAACCCGAACCAAGTTGTTCATCGTAAATTTGGAATAAAATTCAAGAATTTTGATCAGTTTTGGTAAATGTTCGGTTAGCACTCAACAAATGACCTCACTCTACACCGGCTTTACTACTACTGAAACGCGAACAAAATTGAAGTAGTAAGAATAAGAAAGAGTCAGCTGAACTACGCGCGTTTAGAGTATTCCATTCTTACTATTAAGGGGTGGTCTCTATATTTCTATACACGTAATTTTCGTTTGTTTATTTGCAATTGATTTAATGTTGACGTTTGCAAAATATAAACTTTTGTTTTGTTATATTATCTTGAATTATGAAAAATAAATTATTTGGTGGAGTCTGCATGATGTGTTATTTTAGGCTACCGTCCCTTACAATGACAATAGATTCGTCCAAAACCCATTGATGACAAAGGTAGGTTTGATCCCCAAGCGGTCTGTGATTGGTCTCTAAACATTTGTTGTTTTTATTTTGGTTCGCACATTGTATTTTCTATCTCTGTTCATGAGTTGCATAATAACAGTTGTCAGTTAGTATAGAGCCTAGTGATACTACAAATATACATATGAGAGATTTAATTATATGTACTATGTTTCCACAATTTACGCACATACACAAACACATATTTATATATAATGACAAATATTTGAAAAAGAATCTGAATGATCTATTTAGGATACCTATTTAGAAATAATGGATATCCTAAATATACGTTCATAAAATAAATAAACTATCGAATGAAGTAACAGTGTTATTTGAAGAATTCAGTAAAATAATAATTCAATATATAAAACTTTAATTATTCAATTATTCAAATTATTTCCCAAAATGAAACACGGATTCCTATTATGCAAACCATTGAATCAAAAAAAAACATCTTCAATTTTGACTTTGAAATATCAAAGGCTTAAAGTAAGGGAATTAAATTTAATATCCTAGAAATTAACTAGAATCATAACAGATTAATAAATACAAACATTCAGGTCACAAACATTGATCATACTAAAAGCCCCCTTTTTAATTTATTCAAAATTACGGAACTATCTGACTAGCAGTTTAGAATGAGTGTTTTATCTCTTACTAGTTATTTTTAACCATCTTTGTATTTACCCGTCCGAAATGTAATCATTTTGCAGTCACCATTCGAAGAAGGTGAAGTTTCACTGATACACATTTCAGTGCATCCGAATTTTATCTAATAAACGTGGGAAATTGTTTTTTCTTCCTAGACCTCTGGATTACTAAATACATTTGTTATTCAAATTAAGTATAAGATCTTTTTTAGCTCGAAACTGGCGGCAAAACTTAAGTTGAAAGTGTCAGAAACGGGACTGTTCCCTTCAAAACGGGACACTTGGGCGTCCCAAAAGAGTTGGTCCGTACAACGGGACTTTTCTCTCAGAAACGGGACTGTTCCCTTCAAAACGGGACAAATGGGCGTCCCAAAAGGGTTGGTCGTGACAACTGGACTTTTCTCTCAGAAATTGGACTGTTACCTTAAAAAAGGGACGAATGGGCTTCCCAAAAGGGTTGTCGGGACAACGGGACAGTTCCCTTCAAACTGGGCTTCCTGAAAGGGTTGGTCGGGACAACAGGACGTTTCTCTCTGAAACAGGACTGTTCCCTTCAAACTGGGCTTCCTAAAGCGCTTGGTCGGGACAACCGGATGGTTTCTCTCAGAAACGGGACTGTTCTCTACAAAACGAAACAAATGGGCTTCCCAAAAGAGTTACTCGGGGCTGCGGGACGTTTCTCTCAGAAACGAGACTGTTTCCTTCAAAACGTGACATGTGGGCGTCCCAAAAGCGTTTGTCGGGATAACGGGACGTTTCTATCAAGAACGGTACTTTGGTTTCCTTGAACCCTGGATCAATGGCGCTCCCAAAAAGGTTAGTCGGGCCAACGAGAAGTTTTTGTCTAAAACGGGAATGTCTCGTTCAAATCGGGAAGTCTGGTCACCTTAGCCATTCATGAATTAAATTGTGTGGGGTGCCAAAGATATTATATAGGCGAAGCATCTCAATGTTTACGGAAACAACGGATACCCCTACACAAAAGTGATTGCCGTTCAGTAAAAAATTGGAAATGTACATCTTTGATTAATTAATTAATGATAGAAAAATTTTGAATCGTACTTATAAAGTCAGGTTATTTCTTGAAATTAATACCATATAATATAAACATAAAAATTCAACGAATTACAAAGTCGATACCAATGAACGGAGTAATATTTACTGCAATAATATTAACAGATTTGAAAAATCCGCCGATATGAATTTTTTCAATGTCTCCAGATGTTTTGTATCACTCACTGCATGATTCTAAATCGTCAATGACCAATGAGTTTGAGTTTAGTTTACGTTGTGAGGCTCATGACGATATTAGTGTTAAAATACTGATTATATATCTACATATACGTAAGTACATTATAAATTTTATTTTGTTTTGTTTTATTGTCATTATTTTTTATTGTAGTATTCTGCTGATGAAGCTACCAAACAATGGCGAAATATTGAGATAGACGATGTTAGTGTTAGAATACTGATTCTATATCAATATCTGTAAGTAATTATATTTTGTTTATAAATATATATATATATATATATATATATATATATATATATATATATATATATATATATATATATATATATATATAGAGCAGCAGATCTCTCTACCAAAGGTCTTATTGACCTCACAGTTTTATTCTTTTTGTAAACAAATTCTCAAAGCCCTGATTCAGTTTTGAGGGACTGTGGAGGTAAGCAAAACCTTGAAACCGTCCAAAAAGCCTGAAATCTCCACATTAAACTGGCGGCGGTTAAGGAAAACAGTTGTTACCCCTAAATAATCCTTCCTCAACACCATCTCAATACACTCACCAAATTTCAATCTTCTAACTCTAACTCAATCTGCAGAAACTGTGGTGATGGGCAAAACCTCAAAAGCCACGAATACTTATATAAGAAATATCTACACAAAAATGGCAGTGGTTAGAGAAAAATGTTTATGTCATAAAGAAACAGTTTTCTAACATCATCTCAATTATCATAAAGAATACTACCTATATGGCAATTTGGAGTGGGTTGTTTAGAAGTGCAAAAATCTTTCGAATATACTTTCTGTTGGTTGACACGCAGAATCATGAAGCGCATTTAACAACTGTTGAATATTCGCCACTTCATCAAAATAATTCAAAGATCACAATGTAGATTGCAACTTTGTTGAAAGATATACAAAACCAGCAAGCCATGAAAATTATCTACTAGAAAAGATGCCTACACTATCTTTAAAGGGAGAGCATACCTATTCTGCTTGTTTCATGTCCCAAGATATGAGATGATGATATAATATACACACAGATCGTGGATCGTGGTACTAAATGTGGATCAGATAAAATTCTCCAATGATGTGTCAACGGTTGTATAATAACTGTTTCATTTCAGCAATAACATTGTACCTACAATAAATTAATTGCTACCGACTCTATATCCTTGATTTTTCTGAACGGAGTATTTCGTTTAGTACCAGAAATTGATATACCCATTACATTTGAGATTATATTTACGGCTTAATGTTTTATTGGGTTTGTTTCGAACATTTATTATTCACTCTCCTGCAGGGCCGGCCTAAGGCGAAAATTGCAAGTGTGCTAGACTCAAATTTTATGCCCCTGCCGGGGGATCTGGGAGGTATGGAATTTTTTGGAAATTTAAGGTCCAAAAACACAGTTTTTGTGCACTTTTGCGCCTTGTAGAACATTAAATTTATGTATGACAATTTGATTCATTATTGATTGACTTGATATGTTCAGTACTTTTACTTGTACTATAACCACTATTATGTCAAATATACTAATGAAAGCTTAACTCTAGGTAACGTTGCAATGATTTTTATGCTTATACTGCAATTACTAGCTAATGCAGGAATCACCGTCCACCGGACCTAAGATAAATTTCCATATGTCACGGGTAAAAGAAAATAAAGCAACAGAACATAGTGAACCAATAATAACAGTGTTTATTAATGGCGCAAACACAAAAAAAAAATTATTAACTATTAGGATAGTACATAGTCACTTTCATTATACATTTTATACAAGGGCATTTCTTGCTTTCATTTCGGAGAATCAATTTACTATCTTAATTTCAGACGCCAATTGGCTAGAAAAGCAAAGCCGGGGGAGGGGAGGGAGGCAGGAACTGTATTTCAGAACTCATTGGGGTAGCCGGGTAGATCTTCGGTTTTACCTTGAATTTTAACTGTAATAGTTCTAAGACAAAATTCCTTCTATAGTCGGCGGCAAATCATTGAAAGCTTGGGATTTTTAGCTGTGTGAATCAATTTTTCAATACACAAACTGGAGACGACGCTGGGCGAAAGGTGTAGAGGGAAGTGTACAGCTGTTTAGGGTCCAAGCTGGCAATGATATGCCAGCGAGTATAGTTTAAATATTTCTGCCCAATATTTAAATCAGTTTCTAAAAATTTGCCAAATTTATTATGTTTTTTTACAAAAATTGGTCAATTTAATGCCCCTCCAAAAGGCTTGAGTGTGCGGCTGCATACTTCGCACACCCCTTAGGCCGGCCCTGCTCTCCTGCTGTGAACAAATTTCGCTCGAATTCGATCCAAAGGCAGGGATTATGAGTTGATTCAGACAACTTTCCTTCAGTCCTCCGTACATATTATCATTCTGTTAAACCTTCTTGAATTTCATTTATACTCCTGATTAAACATAATTATAGTTCGGAAGAAATAAAAAGATTGCATTACCTACTTATTTTCTTAGTACAAAAATGTATATAGTCTAACATCTCATAACTATATATTTATATGAGTATTTCAAAAATTTTCTCATATGTACCTGTTCATTTTCTATAGAATTTTGAGTGTTTAGTTTTATTTTCCAGTGATGGGGTAGTGGATTTGAAATCCGTTTTATACCTCCTGGCAAGGGCGTCGCCAGCCGGTGGTTCAGGGGGGGGGGCAGCTTATATATGAAGGATGGAAAGAGTATGAAGTTTGAATACAGTCAGAAGCAAAGTTATTAGTAATAAAACAAAAAGAATTTGGGACAAAATATAGAACAAAATAATAAAAGAATTTGGAGACAACCAAATTTTCCATTGACAGTTACAAAATTTTCAAAGCTTTTCCTGTTTAAAGAAAGAAGGTTTTTGCCTCTTTTAGGACACCAACTTCCTTCTCAAAACTGATTTCCAAAAAAATCTGATAATAGCTTTCATGGTTCCCATGGCATTTAGAATTTCAGGAAGAGTGTTGAGATCATTGATTACCAGGTTCAGTTTGTGGGACGAGCAATGAAAGAACAAAGCTTTCGTGTATTTTTTGCGTAGAATTACATGTACTCTGGAGTCTGTTCCGGACATTGTCGAACAATCGTCAAATACAAAACCGACGCACTTATTTGGATTAGGGTCTTTTTTTGAAACTCATCGATGCTATAAGCAATATATTTCGGATCCACACCTTTCAGCTCAACAAATCCGACAAACATTTCTTGGACTTCGTTGGTTTCTTCATCAAAATATCGCGCCATAATTGATCAGTGCCAGAAATGTCAGCTGTTCATTATCAATATCAACCGATCGATAGCTTGCATTCTTTTTCCCGTGCTCAATGTGTTTCTTCAAAACCAAATCTCTCGCGTCAATTCGCAGCTTGTATAAGTCCTCGAGAATATCTTCGCCATAATGTATACTTCTCAGAGCTAAATCATGCGACCCGCAAAATGTAATGCGAGAAATGATAGATGTTATAATTTTTCGGTTTTCTTCAATAATACCCGGGGAGTATTTGTTGAGTTGTACATCTACACACTTCCGAGAAATTATTTATCAGTTTCCAGGGCCGCCTTATGGAAGTGGGTTTCCATTTGCTTCTCTCACTGCTCGTGAACTTAATAAATGGTCTTATGATAAATGATTCCAATAGGCCTCTAAAAGTGCTTGGATTTGGCGGAAACAACTTACAATATTTACAAAATTATACCCTTTTTGGAGCCTGCAATAAGCCAACCATGGAGAGTACGTTTCCAACCAGGAGTAATTATATTTTCTCTTTAAATGTTTGGCGTCTTCCGCAAAATTGTGTGTCGCAGAAGGGGACCAACAGTTTTCCAGCAATTCCTTCTTCTTTTCGGTTGATAACAACGATGCTCGTCCAATAAATTGACCGATGTCATTTTCGTTGCAGTCATCTATTGAAGAATCGGGATCCAAGTCCAGATCCATCATTAGGACTTGTGCCTATAGTCCGGAACTAGTTCCTGAGACT
This sequence comes from Cynegetis impunctata, assembly GCA_030704885.1. Classification (NCBI taxonomy): domain Eukaryota; kingdom Metazoa; phylum Arthropoda; class Insecta; order Coleoptera; family Coccinellidae; genus Cynegetis; species Cynegetis impunctata. Next base: position 389,718 of record JARQZK010001501.1, on the reverse strand, counting down.
GAGTATCTCCCGTTGTGGTAACCGACCTAGAATCATGCAATATTGTTTCCATTTTGTTCTCTTTTTTCTTTTGAACTTTTTCATCCTGCTTCTTCGGCTAGCCTTTTTTAAATTCACTGTGAAACAATATATTTCATATAGGTAGGTAGAAGAATGATAACTGAAAAATCTGTTCCCTTTTATATACCTTACGAAGATTTTTGAATCACTATCCAAACTAACTCCAGTTGGTGCAAAGTAAATTAACTTCAAAGTTGTAAAATCTGTACTAAAAATTGTTCATTTTGATGGGTATCAAAGCAAACAACTTTTAGTATAGGTTTTTCAATTTTTACAGTCTATAAAAAAAACAAACAAAATCTTACTACACAGTTTATAGCATGCTGGCCATAACGATAGCCAATCACCGTAAAGAATGATTCGACAAAAGATTAAAATTATGGACACCGCGAACGCTCTCGTCGGACTTACCTCTAACTCCGACTCAGGACTTTGATTTCTTTGCATTTGGCTACATGAATCTCTAGGGGGGGGGGGGTCAACAGCCCCTACCTGCCCCCCCTTGGCAACGCCCTTGCCTCCTGGACCACGATTTTTGATGTCTGAGAAATATATATATATATATATATATATATATATATATATATATATATAATTCTTTTCTCGGTACATTTTGGCGTCTCCAGCGGCTTCCATCAGGCCATAGTGTATGAAGTTGTTCATGAAGTAGAAAGAAAACACTTGCGTGAATTCCTTCAATATTTTAGTAACTCTAAACTTTACGGACGGGATTAGCGGAGAGCTGTATGGGGGTAAGGTTATCAAACCGTTGGCAAAGGAAGTGGAGTAATTCGAAATTAGTCATCTAGAGTTTAAGTGGAGTAATGAGCCAAAGAACCAGTATTCTTAAAATTTTTGCACTTCTAAACAACCCACTCCAAATTGTCATATAGGTAGTATTCTTTATGATAATTGAGATAATGTTAGAAAACTGTTTCTTTATGACATAATAGTATATTCTGTAACAAGGTTAGAATGAAAATTCGATGCGAGTGGAAAAGTTCCGAACGCGAGTCGAAGACGAGCGTGAGGAACCACGAGCATCACGAATTTTCATTCTAACCGAGTAGCAGACTATACTTTCTCCACGATCAGAAATTTTAAATATATCACTGAATAAATTCATGCTACTTATTATATTTTCGAATGACAACGCGACAGCAATAATTTTGACACCTACTTAAATTTGCCACTACGATGACAGTCAACTGCGTCAAGGCTAATGTTATTATTGCTAGTCAGTGTGAGAATATTATAGCCAGTGTGAGAATATTATTCTATAACAAGGGAGAGAATGTAAATACATTTAAATTGCATGGGGGCAGAGGTGTTGCAGAATATTTCTTCAATCTCAAGAGATAGAATTCCAGCATTCTGTAATCAAATTTGATATCAGAATTGGCGAATTCTGTGATGATCGTGGAGAAATATTTTTCTCTAACCGCTGCCATTTTTGTGTAGATATTTCTTTTTTTATTCGTGGCTTTTGAGGTTTTGCCCATCACCACAGTTTCTGCAGATTGAGTTAGAGTTAGAGGATTGAAATTTGGTGCGTATATTGAGCTGGTGTTGAGGAAGGATTATTTAGGGGTAACAACTCTTTTCCTTAACCGCCGCCAGTTTAATGTGGAGATTTCACACACACATTGGACTGTTTCAAGGTTATGCTTACCTTCACAGTCCCTCAAAATTAAATCAGGGCTTTGAGAATTTGTTTACAAAAAGAATAAAACTGTGATGTCAATAAGACTTTAGGGAGAGAGATCTGCTGCTCTTGCGTCTACGGTTGATACAAGATAATGCAAGACGCAGGTGATTTTTTAATCTACTCAGTACAGTATTTTTTTTCATTCAAAATAGATTTTTTTCTTCACACGGTAACGGTTGCTTTTTTGCTCTAATTTTTCCGATACGTGTAATTGACAGGACACAATTCTCAGGAGTATGTTGCATACATACAATCTTCTGTCCTGCAGAGTTTAAAATATTTAGGTAAATATAATTGTTTTATTTATTTCATACAATTATGTACAAAAATATTTCGTATACGTTGAAACTGCGCTACGGTAAACATATAGACCAATGTATTGAAGTTTTCATGGAAAAATATTCATTTCATTGCAAATATGTAGCGGCGGGGGATAAAGGAATTAGAAAAATTGAAAAATCACTTCGTTTCGTTTCGAGTGTACAACTGATAAGTTGCAGGTCTGTTAATTTTGTCTGAGTAGTTTTTCATGTTATTTACCGCTATGCCTAGATACATGGGTCTCATATTGGCAGAAAAATTGAAAGCTTTTTTTTTAATGTTAGATAACGCTCCTTGTTGAAATGTGGAATAAATCTCATTTGGGTGCACTAAGAGCGGCGACGGTGATGGAGTATTCATAATAAAATTGATGAATTTTTTCTGCATTATTGTTTAGCATTCAACAAATATATATGTGAATATTTTCAGATTCGGAACTACTACAAAAAAAGTTTATTAGTGAACCGTAATTATATTTCTTGGATTTTAATTATTTCTGTAAATTTCTTGATCCTGAACTGAAATTCATGGTCCTTTTTCACACAATGGTAAATTTGTTAATCAAATCAATCACTGGGAAATATAGAATAGTTTTGTGTGTAACAAAAATAAATCCAGAAATTCAGAACTTTGCTTATTGCAAATAAGCCAAAGTTTCACATTTATTGAAATGAAAAAAGTTGTAAAAGTAGTGAAAAAATTTTATGGCTCTTTTTTCAAATGAATAACTATAAACACTATCTGTTCTAATTTTTTCCCTAATTTTATCTCGTGACCCCCAGGTTGAGAACCCCTGAATTGACGTATTGAGTTGAGTAACTTAAAATCTATAAGTTTACTAGCTGACCCACCAAACGTTGTTTTGCCATATAAATTATTTTTATCTATCTATCTTTCTATCTATTCATCTATCTGCCGATGTATATCTACCTATCTAACTAAGGAACGTACCCAAACTACGTGACCTATTTTTTACAACTTTTTATTCCCCTCCCCCCCCCTCAGTGACATTCCGTAGTATATTCCAAGACCCCCTCCCTCCCCCTCTAGTTTTCACGTAGTAATTCATAAATATTTTTTTAATCATTTTCTTGTAGGCAGAACGTTAAAAAAAATAATTGGGCTCATATTTGTCTTTATTAAAATTTCGATGTTTTTATGGGGTATCTCGGTAACTATAGGAGATACAAAAAAATGGAGAGTGCATTTTTGATCTCTTTTATCGAGTCAAATTTAATGGCGAAAACCAAAATATGAAATCGTCTTTTATTTTGCAGTTATAAACAAAAGTTTGACTTTCAGACAAGTGAGCATATCATGGTTGTTTGTGAAATTACGAGACATTTTTAAGGCACTTTTTTTCTGTATAATCTAGAGATTTACATCTAATTTTATAAGACATTACCACTATAAGAAAATAATACAAATTACAGTAAATGTTGTGAAGAACTGATGTTCTTTATGGTTCATACATAAATAACATACCTATCTTTATAATATTCTAAACTGCATTATGCATATATATAATATCAATATTTGAAATGTAATTCACATTCAATAAAATTTTGTCTATGTTTATTTATATTGTTACTAGTTTTCTAATATAATTGTCTTTTATATATCCTCAAAAGAAAAAATCCAGTGGTGTTAAAGTCAGGTGATTTTGGTGGCGACCTCACTGGAATATTATTCATCATCCAGTTATTTCCAAAATTAGTATTAAACAATTCTGAAACGGTACTTATATTATGAGGCGGTGAACCATCATGTTGGAAGAACTGATTTTGTGTCTCAACTAAGGGTGGATTGTCCATGAATTCCTCAATAATTTACTGATTCAAAATTTCGTAGTACCATTGGTTATTATGATTTTCTTGATATATATGATACGTTAAAACACGACAGCCACGTAAATTTTATACTTTGTGAATTCAGTTTCAAATATTATTCATATTCATAATGCAGTTCAGAATGTTATAAAGAAATGTAATTTATGTATCAACCACAATGAACATAAGTTTGAACATTTATTGTAATTTGTATTGTTGTTTATAATTGTAATGTCTTATGAAAAAAATTATGTAAATATCTAATATTTTGGTCTTGGCTTGTTTAATGATTCACAATTAATTAGATTTTCTTTTAGTCAATTGAAAATAGATTTATTAGGTTGTCTTCTTCCTGGATAGCCATTGAAATATATCTCAGATGTAATATCACAACTGTTTTTACGATTAAATCAGTTAGTTGATATTATGATGGAAAGAAATGGACAAGCTCTGTCATAGATGTCACCTGCCTACATAGAATAAATAGGTTCATATAAAAACGCAAAGGGTAATGAACTAAAATATTCTTGCTATTAAAACCTTACACATCAAAAGCAACCTGACATATATCGGAAAAAATCCGATCCAACCAAACCACAGCCAACCATTATTCCCATTTGAAAAAATACATTTCTACCACTGTTTTATACAGAAAAAAGTACCTTAATTATGTAAAAGTTATTATCTCGTAACTTCACAAACAACCATGATATGCACACTTGTCTTAAAGTGGAAAAATGAAATTTTTGTTTATAACTTGAAAACTAATGAAGACAGCGAATTTTGGGTTTCGCCAGTGAATTTGTCTCGACAAAAGAGATTGAGTATGCGCCCTCCATTTTTTTTACCTTCTATAGTTACTGAGATACTCCATACAAACATCGAAAATTGGCTACCCTGTACATACCTATAATTTACAGCTGAAAAAATATCATCAAGAAGAAAAAACATATGTACCAGGAACTTAATTTACTAAAACAAAAGTATTTTTTTCTTTTATTCACATTTATCTTTTATCCCAATCATGTTCAACGAACATGTTTCCAGAGGACATTGACTACGTGACAAAAACCTAACCCCTACCCCCGCCCCTGTGACCAATCGTAGTATTTTGAAGAACCCCCTCCCCCCCCTGAACGGGTCACGTAGTTTGGGTATGTTCCCCAGTATCTATTTATCTATCTAGATAGTTATGTATATTTCTATCTATCTAACTATCTATCTATCATTATATCTATCTATATATCAATCTATCTGACTCGGCAAACGTTGTTTAAATTATTAAAATGGCTATTAAAAAATATGGGTTGTTGATAGAAGGGTGAAAATCTGAAGTTGTATGTATTTTTTAATGCAGAAAATTTATAAAAATGTTTGGGGTGGTCCACCCTAGTCACTTAGCCTACCTGATATGCACACAAAGTTTCATGAGAATCCGTCGAGCAATTTCGGAGGAATTTAACAAATAAAAAATAGGGGTTGGTCGTAGAGGGGTAAGAATTTAGGGTTGTATGTATTTTTGAATATTGTATCATAAAAAAAGTTGAACAGAAAATTTTGTCAGAAAAATAAAAAATTAAATTAAGGGGTGGACCACCGTTAACCTTCAGGGGGATGAAAAATAGATGTTGGCCGATTCTCAGAGCTACATGATATGCACACAAAATTTCATGTAAATCGGTCGAGCCATTTCGGAGGAGTTTAACTCCGGAGTTAAACACCGTGACACGAGAATTTTATATATTAGATTAACTTTTAGTAATGACTTTCATAATATATTTGAAAATTCTGAAAACTAGATCGAAGTAATACAAGTAGCGAACAGGCAGCATCCATATCAAAATATAAATATAATACCATGCTTTATTTATATCTTTATATATACCAGATTATTATAAATCTGGTGACAGGAAAGAGAAAACCAATTATAGGCCCATAGCTCTTACAAGCACCCTAAGTAAAGTAGTTGAGAAATGCATAAAAGATAGGCTATGGTCATTTCTAAAAAAAATTCAATTTATATCGAAAGGCCAGTAAGGATTTCAAGAAGAACGAGGTACCCTGCTGGCAAGGCTTGAGGAATGTGGTATAAGAGGAACAGCTTTTAATTTGTTTCGGTCATATCTAACTGGCCGAACACAAGCAGTAAAAATAGATAATAATATTAGCAAGGCAGAACCGATTGGGTGTGGTGTTCCGCAGGGGTCGGTGCTAGGCCCGATCCTTTTCCTTATTTATGTCAACTCGCTGCCAGGGGTATCTCTTAATAGTAAAACAATATGTTTTGCAGATGATACTGTGGTACTGGTGAGGGATCGGTCCTGGTCGGGTGTATTTGATAGAGCGGAGGAGGAAATGGCAAAAGTTAAACACTGGCTAGATTCTAGTCTACTCACTCTTAATGTTGATAAGACCCATTTTCTCTGCTTTGCTATGACTGCGAGAGGCTTACCTAGTGCCCAAACTTTGAAGTTACATAAAACTGAGTGTTATAATAATGATACACTGTGTGATGGTTGTAAGGTAATAAAAAGGAAAAACAGCGTTAAGTATCTAGGGATATATTTTGATCAATGTATGACAATGTACAAATAAACCTAGTTAAGACAATATATCAAGCCCTAGTCGAGTCTGTCTTGACATATGGTATAACTGCTTGGGGAGCTTCATGTAATAACATCCTCTATCCACTTTTTGTTACACAGAAATTTATAATGAAAGTAATGCTGTTCAAAGGCAAATTATATTCTACTGATAGGCTATTTATGGAATCAAAACTGCTAAATATAAGGCAGCTGTATGTGAAAAATGTTATTCGATATAGTTGTAAAAATACTGACTTTATTAATTATGTGAATCATACTAAAAATACTAGATTAATTACAAAAAATAGTTTATACTCATCTAACTCTTTGTTTTCTGCTACTCAGAGACATATGTCCTTTGTCATCCCTAAAATAATAAATCTTCTACCAGACAATTTGAGAAATCAAAAGTTTTTTAGAATAAAAAGAAAACTAAACGACTGGATAATAGTTAACTATAGAGATATCTGTAAAAACATACCCTGGTTTGACTGAGTATTTGTTATGATTATTTGCATTAGTTGACAGCTTTTTTCTCTTTGTATTGGAATACCAATGGGATAAATTTTCAGTATATTACTACCGTAAGTAATGATATGCTTAAGTAATATACCTGTAAAGTACTTTTGAAATAATGAAAAGGAAGGATTGATTTTTAAAGGTTTTGTATTAGTTTAGTGTAGTGCACACACAAATCCAACCGGATTAATTGTGCTCTTGAATCTTTGAATTGGTTGTTTGTAAAATTTTTTTACACTTTATGTATTTTCTTTGAAATAAACATTTTTTGATTTGATTTGATTATTTAGCATGAAAATGGTGGATGCGCTGTTTCGTCTCAAAATAAAATGTCCAATGTATTGATATATTGAACTTGTGATGTTTTTGAATTTAAAATCAAACCTTGGAGATACATGAGTACTTTTGATGTATAGTTTATGTTATATTATAAATAATGACTTGTAGAGAGGAAAATTCATAAGACCAAAATCATTGTTTCATTATTTTTTTTGTATTTCAACATTCGATATAAAACTAGAAATTGTACAAATTGAGATCTTAATATAATTTTTTCTATTTCATAGTAACTATATAAACATTCAGTGATCGTTCGAATAAAATAATTATTTATAATTATAAAATTATACAAGTATCATAAATAAGGCAGTCACGTGTTTTTGGAGGCTCTGATCTGTGACCAGCTCCATATTAATTAATTTATAGCGATAATGTAGGGGACATTCAGAATAATGGTATAATTGTTATTATAATAAAGTGAAATATAGAGAATTTGTTGAAAATTTAGATGTTACAGTATGTGCTTAGAGTTAATCTGGACTTAATTCATTTAATATATGCATCCTATTTTCTCTACCTACACATTATTGTAGGTATATCTATTTATATGCCCAATATACCCGTATTATTAATAATTTGAAATTTTTCTCTGGTCTTATTACTTATTAGCCATATTCAAGTGTTTCCTATTTATTTACATCGTCTTACAGTTTTAGAGCATATCTCCAATGTTTTTCATAAAAGTCTCACAAACGAAAACAACTCTCCTTTGCTATTCAGAATCATTTTCCGATTTTTCAATTGCACTTAAGTGTAATAATTAAACTGAACACAACAAAAATTGTTCATACATATAACCTCAATTTTTTGAAATTTTTATAGGAATTGAGTATAAAGTACTTATTGAAGGCAAATACATTCAGATTCCTATTATCACATTATTCAGACGGATTTAGTCAATTACACATATATACGTGATGTATAAATTCAACAGTCTTTAGAAAAGCACTACTATTTCTTCTAGTGGTAAGCTAAAACTACCTGTTTTTTGAAATAAAATAGTCATAGCATTCCTAGTAACACAAGTATTTCTACGTCATCACATTGCTGTTTCAAGTGGTTGGCTCTGACTTCGCTTGGACATAGGGTGATTTAAAATTGGGCTATCTTCAGGGGTGTAATCGAAATTTGTTTCTAATAAAGCTTCACTTTTAGCCCTTGGAGGTGAAGGTACGCTAGGTGAAGACATCGTATCAAAATCTGTTTCCAAAACTTCACTTGATATCGGTCGGTCATCATAATAAGACGCTAAGCCTACTGTATTATAATCCGGACTGAACTTCATTGCAGCTACTTTTTCTTGGTAAGACCTTGGTGGTTCCGGTGGTGGTGGTAGATCTTCTTTGGGAATTTTCTGTTTTAGTTCATTCAGAAGCTGTTTGTTCGGACGATCCCTACTGTACTTAGGATCATACTGTTGCTTTTCCCCGAGTTTGTCTTCGACTTTATCATAATTTCCGGAAAGAGGAAGAGTATCTGTGTTGTAGTAATCACTAGGTGGATATGAAGTAGCCCCGTCGTTCCTTGAATGCATTATAGGCGTTTCGTCATCGTTTACGGAACTCTCATCGACGCTACTTGGATTGACAGACTGAAAGTTTGAAGTACTAGCAAATGTTGAATTGTCACGGAATCCATCGTTCTTGTATCCTAATTCGAACGATATCGGTTTTGCGTATTGGTTTTCGAACCTCGAAGGAGACTTATGGTATTCTATGGTGGGATTGTAAGCGAACGCGGAGGGGTTTGGTGTTGGGCTGTCGTACGTTTCGATTGATCGGTTATCTTCAGGCGAGGAGTTGTAAGCTGATTTTTCCATGCTATCGATGGATCCATTCGATAAAACTTTTCGATAGTCGGATCCTTTCGTGAGAGTATCAGTGGATTTTGTGCTCTGTAAGAAGAAATGAAGAGCATTAGTTTCTGCAGAGTGAAATGTGTAAATTTTATGTATTGACTTTGGACCCAAAATTTCGCTTGTTCATGGAGTGGTCGCGATCAACACTTGCCAAGCATTTCTGTTGATCGAGTAATTCTCAAATCAACTAAGTACGTCAACAGATGTAAAAATGATTAAAATTAATAAATTTGGAGAATTTTTTTTTCAATTGATATTTAGCGATTCTAATAAATTTGTTTACTTCGCATATCGGCACGTTAAGTTTCTAGAAACAATATACACATATTAGTAGACATGAAAAACAGTAGTGCCCTACTTGATCTTTTCAAAAATCGAATAAAACACTGATCTGACTGAATGGATTTTCCAAATTCGTTATTATACCACTAGAAATATGTGTAAGACCCTTTGAAATTCAGAAACGAAAAAGCTGAATTTCTAGCAAAAATAGTCGACTAATGTTCTAAAAATATGTGATAACCTTGAAATATTAAAATAATTTTACTGCCTACAGTTTTTCGGTTAAATTTTTCAAATTAATCTCACAGATAAGGCAAGTCATCATTTTCCAGAATAACAGACTTTGGAATTTTTGTATGTGGATAGTTTCATATTGAATAAACATAATTGATTGAGCCCTGATACTTGGTGAAAACCCATCACAATAATGTAAATAAAACTTAGCTTTTTGAGTTTCATTTTATTTTGTTGAATATAACAATTGTTTCGCCAAACGCATTGAATTCATCAATTGATGAGTAATTCAAACTAACTTTACAAATGGAATATCTTAGGAATCTAGAAAACTTAATATACTGGCAGGTAGATAAAAGTATAAAAGGGGGGTATAACTGGTACAAAGTTTCAATATTTCACTGAAATAAATTTAACAGAGGAGAATTATTAATATCTAATTGATGGTTCAATAAATTATTGGAACTTTTTCTTATATTGATTTCATGGGCTTCTAATGAGTTAAGTTTATAGCCTTTCTTTTCTTATGTAATATTTCAAATTTGTCATTGAAGCTATGAATATGTTCCAGCAGGTGTAATGCATATGCCGAATCTGTTTTTTCCTTATCGTAACTTCTTTTATGTTCAGATATTTTAACTTCGAAGTTTCTGCGGTTTGGCCAACATATTATACCTACCATAGAACATGAACCACAAGTAAACTTATAAACACCTGATTTATTATGAGGAATAGTTTTATCTTTAGACTTTCTAATATGTTTACCAATTGTATCCTGAGTTCTGAAGGATATTTTTACATTTCGATTTGACAAGAAAGTAGAAATTTTTTGTGGTGGATCACCTATATAAGTTAATAATTTAAAGTTTTCATCCATATCTTTTACTTTTGAATACGGTTGATAGATGGCAGCATCATAAATTATACGAATTACGTTTAGGTTTTCTCATCCCCATTTGTATTTCCCACTTCTAGATTCGTAAGATATTCAATATGTAAAGTTAATTTCAGTTACTCATCTGATGAAGCCACTTGTGTTTGGCGAAACAATTGTTATGTTTAACAAAATAAAGTGAAAATAAAAAAAAATATTCACATTATTAGTCTCATATTGAATAAATGATAACTACAATATATTGGCCTTCATCCATTAATCCAAAACTCGTAATTCTTGCTCTACTAACATTGTTTAAAATTATGTAATTATGATAATTTAGTAGATAAAAACTAAGGGATCTCGTTGATCATTCAAAAATGTAAGAAATCATTTAAATGATTTTGAACAATGATGATAACTTACTCCGACTTATCCACCAAGGGTGCATTCGCGTTGGGCGCTTACACGCTTAGAAGCACAGATTATTGGCATTAGGGATGTCGATTCTTTCGGAAGAAGATCGATTTCTAAATCGATTCGAATCGTAACCTAATGAATCGATTCACAAAAAAATCGAGGTCTAAAACATCGATTTCTGAAAAATCGATTTTTCTTCAAGTTTGTATTTACAATGTAAATATAATTCCATTTTATGAAAAACAAGAAAGATACATAAGAAACCATCTCTTATCAGTAAAATGAGGGATTTTTTTAGTTCAAGGAATTCGATAATAAATCATTTTTATTACCATATCAGGTATAAAAGAAGACATTTATTTTCTAAATGTATTTGTTATATTAAAAAGTTAAGAAAATAGACTATATAGCTTATAGCTCCTAATGCTTAATATCCATGTTTTAAAAACAACAGTCTGTCAAGTCTACTGGGATCCAGCGGTTCTAACCGTAATATTACGGGTACATTCAACTGATTGTAAATAGTTTTAGGTTTTTAAAAAACAGAAAAAATCGAATGTCGATTTTCAAGGGTGAAATATCGATTCACTGAATCGATTCAGCAGTACATATCGATTTAAAAAATCGATTTTTTTGGCCCGAGAAATCGATTCTTCGATTAATCGATCTCAGATCGCCATCCCTAATTGGCGTTCGTGTTGGCCTACTAGCGCTAAGAGACGCTCACGCTCTGGCTTTGAGCATTACCTAGATATTTCATAATGGCGAATGTCAGATCTTCTTTTTACGCTTAGGTAGGCAAAAAAAGCACGATATATCACGCAAATACCGTGCTTCGACATTTCCCGATAAATATATTAATTATAGACAACAAAAGTTAGGTTAGCTTACGCTTAGTGTTAAGCGTTTGTGAGCGCGAGTCGACCACAGAAAACGAAGCTTATGAGCGCTTAAAGCGTGTAAGCGCCCAACGCGAATGCACCCCAAGTCATTTATTATGTCGACTTTTACACATACTTCATTCTTGGGAAGTGAAGTCCCTATTATAAAACCAATAGCATCACGGTCACTGTATTATTAATATTTCGTTTCTTACCAGTTGGCCCATTTTCCTTCGATATCCTGGATCAGAAAATGCAATTGGTGTTAGACCAACAGACCTCAACGAATGAAGACTAGTTCGTATACTATTCCTTCTCTCTAATCGCTGTTTTTGCCTGTATTTAGATTTCATACACCAACAAACTATGACCAATAAAAGCAATAATATAGTCAATAAAACACCAGATACGATGGATAAGGTAACTCTGTCGTCTGTCAACGGTATGATTCTAATTGACACTTTAGGATCTATAAAAAAAGAATATGTTGAAAATAATAAAATTCTTCATTTACAATTCTGTTGGAAAATATTTTATAATTTCAATAATTAATTGGAAATTAATAACATTCTCTTTATTTATTTCAGTCAACTGGTTGGATTTTTGCTATAGTAATGTGCAATTTCCATTATGAGTTGAATCAATTTAATATTTTCGCAATTATATGAGACGTTTCCGCGATAATTTAAGGAAATATATTATGAATCTATTTTCAATATAATAGAAATAATGTATTGAATAAAGGTTAAACTTTAAAATGAAACACACTTGGCTTAAGTTTCACTTTATAAAAATATTTAGATACTGTATTTAGCAGTAAGGGATAGTCGACATGTTTCGAGTTATGAATAGGTGGTTCACTATTCCATTATCGGAAACAAATTTTCAAACAGAAGTTAATACAATTAAATTATTAGCCACCAATAACGGTTACAATGAAAGTCTTATCGATAAGCTCATTGGGAAAAAACGAATAAAGAATCTGTTGCATTCAATATACTCCACGCAAACTATTAATGAAGAACAAAAATACTTCCCAATAAATTATGTGCCGAATTTGAGTAGCAAAATTTATAACAGACTATCGAAAAATAACGTTAAAACAATTTGTACAAATAAAAGAAACTTGAAGTCATTCTTAGTCAATGATAAAGAAAAATCTAACATCGGAAAAAACAGTGGTGTTTACAAAATATTTTGCGACGAATGTCTTGCTTTCTATATTGGACAAACAGGACGAAATATAAATATTCGTGTTGAAGAACATAAAAAGTCAATTTTACATAATAAAAATACCACTGTCTTCTCGGAACATTCTATAAAATTTAATCATTTTCTGGATTTCAACAAAACCCAGATGTTTCATTTAGGTAACAAAGGAAAGCGCCTGGACATTCTTGAAATTCTCGAAATAAGTTCCGCCCATAATAGTAAATTACCTCTTATAAACGAACAAATTGATTTGCACGTATCACCTTTGTTATTGTCTGTTTCATGAAATAAGTTGTAATACTCTTCTTGTATCTTTATAATGAGTTCATAACTCGAAACATCTCGACTATCCTTTACTGCTAAATATTTTAATATAGTGAAACTTAAGCCAGGTTGTTTTATTTTAAAGTTTAAACTTTATTGTTTATGATGTTTCATCAAATGATGTGCGAGAATTGAATCTCAGTTATTAAATAATTCATTATTGAACAAAGCAATGAGAGGAAATCTAACAGCTACATAAATTACACCTCTTTTGTTACATCTTTTTCTTTATCTCTCTCCACTGAATGCTAAAGAGTTATTGATAAGTATATTTAATTGATCAACATTACCTATTTCACATATGAATGGATTCTTCAGGTTACAATCAGCGACATCTATTGTCTGGTAAGCGAACATCGTACATTCGTTGATTTGGTCTATGTTTTGTACCCATACTTGTTGAGAATAGAAGTACCACTGACTCTGTTTCTTGATGAATTCGTAAAGTGGAAGGTAATGCATGTTCCCCAGAATATAGGGCATCGAAGCGTTGTCAGCCTAATAAAAATAATTAATAATACAGTCAACTTGCTAATTTCAACAAACTAACAATGTTCACTACGTGATCGCTGTGTTCATTTTAACGGAGCACCAATTGGCGATTTTAGCTACCGTTGGGGGTGCTGTCGTATGAAAACCAATATGGCGGATAACAGGAAATTTTTGAAGGCCTCAAAGGTGACTCAAATTGCCTGTTTACTTTGATGCCGTTGGACTTTGTGTAGTGTTTTTACGTTAAATTCATTCATTTCGGTGTGGTTTTATGACTTCGTATTTGCTACGGTATTTTCAGTTGAGGTATTCAGTGCTTCCAAGATGAGTGAAGAGTTGTTTTTAACTCTGGGCTTGGTATTCGCTTAAATTGCAATGCCACAAGCAGGTGCATAGTAGAGGGAGAGCAAATACTGAATTCCTACCATATTACCTCAATAGGGACAAACCTTCATGAAAATGAAGCCTATAAGTACGTTTTCAAACCAGTGCCTTGATAGGTACCCCACATGAAACAAAGGAAAGTTCATTGTTCAAAGTAACAAGATAGTTACAATCGGGCAATTTTCCAGCAAATGCAAGGCAGGATTATCTGGTTCCTGCAAACATATTAGTGCTGTTTTATTGAAATGTACGAGGTAATTTGAAATATAAATAGTGACTCAGCAATAATATATTAAGACTTGGCATATTTATTTTATCTTTATTAGAAAGAGACAGAGTTGTATTAAGTATACTTCCTCTCCTGGAATGACCCGCTTAAACACAACAATTGGTGTGATACCTTGGTTTCTGGGACACCTTGGAGATCAATAGCTCTTCTGACGACATAAGAAGAGGAAAACAAATTTATCTTATCCTGTTAATGTTTTTCGTTAAGAATAAAACAAAGAAAACACCACAAAAAGTACGAAAACTACTCACAATAGACGCTAACTCAACAACATTGATCGATAATCATATGGGATAACGGCGGAAGATTACCTGCTTTTTGAAGTTCAGGTTTACCCGCTAGGGTCGCATCGATCTTTAGAATCGCCAATAACAGAACATGAATTAGTATGGCACCAGTCGATCACGTGGTCAGTATATTTTTACATTTGTGATATGAATTATTTCTGTGGTAAAATTCCAAAATAATGCATATTTTCTTACCTCACAAAAAGCTTTGGCATCATGGAAAGTCATTGGTGCTCCAATATATATAAAACATGTTTGACCAACTAAATTCCATCCAGGAGGACACTTTCCATCGTTTAAAATAGACTTGTTATTCATAAGGTACGGTATATATTTAACTTCCAATAGACGAGGATCATCACTTTGATCTCTTATTTTTCCACTCACCGCCAGAGTATTATTTACTCCCCAGTAGTTTGAAATGGCATCAATCTTTGTGTTCCATAGTTGTAACGTACTAAATAAAAAGACAAGAGATAAGCAAAAAATCTATAAGACAAACACTGGAATATCATTTATTATCTATTTCAGGTTTATTTTTTATATTTACTTAAATGATCGACTTCTTATCATTTAAAGTCATGTATTATTTATTGAATAATGTAGGATATGATCATGAGTTACATTCAAATTTCTTGTTTTTTTTTCTATTTGACTGTGGCATTTTCAAATTCTGTATAATGAATGAAGTATGTATAATTTCTTAACTTCCTTTTGATTCCCTTATATTTCCGTGTTCTTTTTGAGGTAAATCTTATATATAAAAATAGATGTTTGATGTATAAGATCGTGAAACATCGTTTGACGGACGATCGCCAAACTTGACTTCTATCTGAAGGAGTTGAAAATCAGCTTTTTAGTTTCAGTAAGAACGAATTTGCAGAAAGACTGAACTGACGCATACGCCAATTTCAAATTGATTTCAGATCTTTTTAATAATTTTTTTCTATGTTACCAGGCTGAACCACAACAGCATTGTGTGACCCAGTACATAGTAATAATAAAATCTAAATGAATTTACAATGAACTCACAAAATTCACCATAAAAAAGCAGTTTATAAAATTTGGAACAAATCTTTGAATGAATGCATTTTCTCAAACACCTTCAACACTTAAACTCCAGCTTTTGTATGATTCTATCTCTAATGGAAGAATTACATGAAACCTGAGATTTCAATCCTATTTACGATGCAGAAAAACTCATATTATTCTTTTTATTATTCCTCTTAAACTATAATTAATGTAATTAAAGCAGTTTATTGGTCAAACAGGGATGTGAAAGTGACTTGAAATTTTTATATAAGTTAAATTGAAATATCAGATCTTTGACAAGGAAATTATAGCAAATTCAAATTAAGCACTTAAATTTTTACTTTCCCAAAAAAAATTAATACTATTTCCCTGTAGGTCCCATAACCTCTTGGCATGTCAAGTGGTTATGTCGAGATAACCTCTTGACATGTCAAGAGGTTATGTCGAGAAAAGAGTAAACGTACGAAGTACAAACTCTCTTCTTGTAAGAGTTTATTTATATAGAATAAATTGATTTTACTACTTAACCTAGAAACCCAATCACTTCAAAGATGAACATATATATATATATATATATATATATATATATATATATATATATATATATATATATATATATATATATATATCTATTATTATATATATATATATATATTATATATATATATATATATATATATCTAGAGTGTTTTTTAATCAACAACAAAAATATTCAAATTTGGGTAAATTCTGTCAAAGTTTTGTTATCTTCAAACTTTGGGCAATGGTAGGGCGAAAAGATACGGGTGAAGTAAAGAGGATAAACCTTTTAGAAGGTTTAGAAATTACTGTAGTAATATAAACAGATAAATTGTTGCATCTTTGAAATCAGTTACAAAACTCTGGAAAATGTGGTAATAGTCAAAAACATGTACATATATATCGAGTTATTATGGCAATTTTAGTGGAATGAAGCCTTGTGGTTTACTTCAGTTGATTTCTAATTTTGAACAATATTTCAACAAGTGTTAAGCGAATGTGATTACACATTCAGTGTTTTAGTGATGAAATTCTCACGACTAAAGAAGAAATTTTGACTTTAGATGAAACATCAGTTCAAGTAGGTGAAGTGGAACCACAAAAATAATACCACACAAAAATAGCAAATAAAAATTTTAGTTAATGAGAATTAAAATTTCTTACAGTAGTAGGTACCTTTTTATCAGATGATTATAAAAAATACTACAATGTTCTTATTTCTCTTAACATTCCACATAATCTAGGTCTGTCTAATATTTGTTCTACATTTACCTCTTAATAATAATACTATACCCTAAAATAACTTTTATCGATTAATCCACTTAGAGTTTCTAAATCTAAGACATCACAGACAAATTATTAAACTATATAAAGTGAACAAGGAAAATCATTCAATAATTAAAAAAATTATCAAACAATTTTCCAAGGGAGCTGGTTATATGTATTCCGCGACGAGCATTCTATATTCACAATCCAACAGTGAATTATAGAAATCGTCAAGTCACCCCGACTCAAAATCGCATACAGCTGTTTCGATCTTATTAGATCTCACCAG
Organism: Cynegetis impunctata; assembly: GCA_030704885.1. Classification (NCBI taxonomy): domain Eukaryota; kingdom Metazoa; phylum Arthropoda; class Insecta; order Coleoptera; family Coccinellidae; genus Cynegetis; species Cynegetis impunctata. Next base: position 372,215 of record JARQZK010001501.1, on the reverse strand, counting down.
TGCAGCTTATTCTACTCGGAGTGAATCAACAAATTTCTAATTGTTTCCCAATACAAATCGCGCTCGTGATTACTATCTGGATAATAACCTAGAGCGCCCTCCACTAAGGATATTGGAAACCAACAATTCACCGCTTAGATCGAAAATGTAGAATCCCGTCGCGAGAATACATATTTCCTGACCTGAAATGTCTACTCTGCAACTGTGACTTATGTGGTTCCCAAGCACGCTAACTTAGCGTTTTTAAAAACTATCGACATACTCAGAGAGTGCGAAGAGATCTAATAAGGTCGAAAGAGCTGTATGCTGATTTGGAGCCTGGGTGACTTAACGATGTCTATAATTCACTGTTAGATTGTGAATGTAGAATTCTTGTCGGGGAATACATATAACCAGCTCCCTTGGAAAGTTGTTTGATAGTTTTTTAAATTATTTTAGAATTTTCCTTGTTCACTTTATGTATTATATTATTAAATTTTGAAGAAGAGAAGTTTAGACAAATTTCTGACGAGACTGAAATTGAATAAAATCGAATATTTGCTCTACATTTACCTCAAAATAATAATACTTTACCCTAAAATAACTTGCATTGATTAATCTACCCATAGTTTCTAAATCTAGGACATCACAGACAAATTATTAACTATTAATGAACCTTACCTGTTGAATTCGAACCTGCATGCACCATGCACATAAAACAAATAAACTGAATTAATGAATATGCAATGATGCAATTTCAAAATATCAATATATAATTTTGTTTCATTTTCGAATCCTAAGAAGTAAGAGTTTTTTTTAGATTTTTAAAAGGCATTCAAGCATTCGCTGAACCTATGTCATTAATTCTACTCGCAGTTGTTAACTATAAAAATTATTATTCTACTCAGTTAATCTACAATTACTTACTAAATGTATCTAATTAAACTACGTTCCATGATTTACTATACCGGGTGGTGTATTTAAAACATCTCACCTGGAATATTTTTAATGGTAGGATTTTATCTAGGAAACCTCGAGATGTGTTGATTTTGTTTTCGAGGGTAACATCCAGAATTGTGTTTGAAAAAAATTGGACTCTATAATAGAACTGACAGAAAATGGAAAGCTGTGAGAAATAATAGGCGCTGAAATAAAAGATTTTAAAATCAGTTAAATGACGAGTTTGTTTAGTATAGATAATAATAATCATAAGTCTCTTAAGTTCTTTTTTCGTTTCTCAGTTTTCAGCATTAAATATAACCAATGAAAGTTCCCATTCAGTCAAACTAGAAAAAGTAATTTTTTTCTATAGGTATACAACATATATTTCATGAAATGAAAATAGACTATACTATAATTATGCATATAGAGATTATATATTCTTTTCTTCTATATTTTTAAAAATTCAAAAACAGAATAAACTTTCTCCGCAATGTACTGACTTGAAAAAATATATTTTAAATTGTTATATATCTTGATATTATGAAATGATAAAATCAGAGTTTAAAATAATTGGTTATAACTTCTTATTCATTTGGGAGGTTCATTAGTTACTGAAATAAAAAAATTGAAATTTTCCAATATTTTTCACAGTACTATTAAAAATTACCTGTATCTGGGATTTTCATTGAAAATATTCCAGATAGACTGTTTTAAATACTCCACCCGGTATAACAATTTGAAGTGAATATATCGTGCTGTTCACGAAATCGACACTTCACAAGCAGTTACATGTTTTCGACAATTTAATTCATTAAATAAAACCTGATAAATATACTCACAAAGAACGATTTACGGTAATGATCTCATAATCATTATCTGGATTGAAGAATATGTTATCAACGTATTGTTGACCAGCTGTACCAGCTACAATTGTTGACCGGGAATCCCACGATAAAGCATAGTTGCTGCAAAGAGAAAAATTCGTTGTAGGTATCGCTCAAATACGGCAAAATGATATGTCCCTCAAGGTGCACCAGCTTTTATATCCCACACCTTATTTCACTTTAGGTGAATTTTTTACACATCTATAACAATTTATTATACAGTTGCAGAACTCAAGTTATGAGGGTGTGGTGTAGAATTAGTCTAAAGCTGCACCACACTCATACCATACTAATTATTTTGGATTCAAAACTTTTCTGTAATTAATTACAATTAATTGCTATAAATTACCACCATTTCCGGCCTCATTACAGTTCCACAATTCCGAAAAATAGGTAACGCATCGAAAAATTATGACGATAACAAATAACAATATAACTGAGATTGAATTCTCACACATCACTTGGTGAAACATCATAAAGAATAAACTTTAAAATAAAACACTTGGCTTATGTTTCACAATATAATTCGTTACTGCTAAATACAGTATCTAAATCACAATATATATTCGTTACTGCTAAATACAGTATCTAAATATTTTTTATATTGTGAAACATGAGCCAAGTGTTTTTATTTTAAAGTTTATACTTTGAAATAACAATATATAATAACAATAGCCCACTAGGTTTTATGGATACAAAAAATGGTCAACAGGATTGAAAAAATAAAAACAAAAAAGCTGAAAGTGAGTGGGGTGGTGTAATAATTCATAAGAATTTTCACAAGACAAAAACCGATAGAATTATCAAAAATTATATAGAAATACAAGGTTTTCAATTTATTACAATAGCCTACTCGACTTTATCGATACAAAAAAAGGTCTGCAGAACTGGGAAAATAATGAAAAAAGAGGCTGCAAGTGAGTGGGATAGTGTAATAATTGATAAGAATTTTCATGAGACAAGAAAACAATTGAATTATCGAAAATAAAATAGAAATAAAGGGTTTTCAATTTATTACAATAGCCCACTCCGTATTGTCGATACAAAAAATGGTTACCAGGATTAAGAAGATGATAAAAAGGAAGCTGAAGTTGAGTGGCGTAGTGTAATGAATTGAAAACTCTGTATTTATTTTCGATAATTCTATAATTTTTTGTCTCGTGGAAATTCGTATCAATTATTATACTATCGCACCCACTTGCAACTTCTTTTTTATTATTGTCTCAGTCCTGCTGACCATTTTTGTATCGATAAAAGCGAGTGGGCTATTGTAATAAATTGAAGACCCTGTAGTTCTATTTTATTTTCGATAATTCTATAATTTTTTGTCTCGTGAAAATTCTTATCAATTATTACACTACCCCACTCAATTGCAGCTTCTTTTTTATTAATTTCTTGATCGTGCTGACCTTTTTTGTATCGATAAAACCGAGTGGGCTATTGTAATAAATTGAAAACCTTGTATTTCTATCTTATTTTCGATAATTCTATTGTTTTTTGTCTCGTGAAACTTCTTATCAATTATTACACCACCCCACTCACTTTCAGCTTCTCTGTTATTATTTTCTTAATCCTGCTGAGAATTTTTTGTATCCATAAAACCGAGTGGGCTATTGTAATAAATGCATATCCTTATATTTATTTGTTATTGTCATAATTTTTCGATGCGCTACCAATTTTTTGGAATTGTGGAATTGTATTGAGGTCAGAAATGGTTGTAATTTATTGTAATTAATTGTAATTAATTACAGAAAAGTTCTGAAACAAAAATAATTAGTGTGGTGTAGCTTAAGACTAATTCTACACCACACCCTCATAACTTGAGTTCTGCAACTGTAATAAATTTGGGAATAGGTGTAATAAATTGTAGTTAATGTGTAAAAAATTCACGTAGAGTGAAATAAGGCGCACGGTATAAAAGCTGGTGCACCGTGAGGGACATCAAAATGATGGGATAACTCACTTGTAGAATCCATTGTGCGAAGTTGTTTGAAATATAGGCAATCTAACTCTGTCAAAGCCTGATATTTCGATATTTCTAAAACCTATGTTTCTCTTCACATAATTATGTGTAAAGCTGGACACAACTTGTTTCAGTACAATATTGTTGACGTAAGGGGATATATTCCGGGTGAAATAATTTCGAGTCAACGAGACTTCCTGATATGGAGAAGACTGTCGTCCTTCGATAAATAATGCTGGTAGGTTCGAATTGTTCACAAATAGATTGTTTTGCACAAATCCTTTGAGTGAGGTTGCCGAACTGCTTGAATCTGATCGGATGCTCAAACCGCCTTGGTTGCCATCAACTAGATTACTCTAAAACCAAAGAAATATCGTTTGAATAGATATAGATAGATGATCTATATCAGTAATGGTGAATCTATTACAAGTGAGACATACATTGTACCATGCAGGATTTTTAAGTAACCCACGTGTAGATTTTTATAAATATGTGTTTATAACACAAAAGAGAAAACAGATAATCAAAACCATTAGTATAATATATTACAATTCCATTTACTTTGATGTTATATATATATATATATATATATATATATATATATATATATATATATATATATATATATATATATAATATATATATATATCATACCCACTAAATATATATTACTATATTATATAACATTGTATATTATATGTATATCTATAATATATATATATACTATCACTACTATATACTATTATACGCACGCTCCTCAATATTATATATTATATATATATATATATAATAGGTATATGGAAATGGTATATACTTATATAATATTATATATATATATATATCATAATATATATATATAAATATATATATATATATATATATATATATATACGAATACCTACAGCCCATGCGCACGTCTAGAAATGCTAGACGTGCGCATACACAGAGATATTATTTAATTACAATAAATAAATGAAATGAATAATTAAGACTCATTCCAGTGATGCATATAGTGTTTTCCGTTGAAGATAACTTTTCATTTCATCATAAAAGTACCAGTTTAGAGCATAATATTCAATTAGCTAGAATAAAATTAATGATTTTGCATCAACCGTTTCGAGTTTCTTGTTAACTTGATAGAATATATATTAATTAGATGCGTTGCAATTTAGAGTGGAAATAAGAATACTTCTCATAGATAAACACAAATATTTTTGTACTGGGTATTTCACAACTCGTGGTAATATTTTTGGACATAAAGAAGATATTCGCTCGATTTTTCCTGAATATAACAGAAACCTTAATTGAAAGGAAGGAAAATGTGTGATTTATTCATCAAAATATGCGTGGGGGAAAGGGGCTGCTCAAATGGGGAGGATATCCTTTAGCCTATCGCCTAGATGATAGAATACACTTTTATGAGCGAGTGCATCAAGGATGGGTAAGGATAAATACTGGGCCAGCATTCTTTTGTGAATTTGCAAGCGTTGATTTAACTACACAATCAGGAAGTTCCAGAGAAAAACTCATGGCAGACTAGACATGCACAGGGTTCGAACCCGGGAACTCCCGAATACTTATACGTATATAATTATAGATACCCTCTGAAAAGATAATGCAGTTAAAATATTTATGATTGTACTTTATGTGTATAATTTGGAATTTCATAAATGTTCCATCATTTTTTAAATACTTATCTAATATTAAATATATTTCATCAATATTATGAATATTAAAACTGTGTTTCCTTTATGAACGAACATTAAAATAAGATAACTAAGTATAAACTTGTTTGAAATTATTTAATCACCTTATTTGAAAAATTGTGTGATTATTTTCAACCATCGTATAATTTTATATTCATTAGTCAATAATGTGACAATATAATTACCCTGAAAAATATTGACTCCGTGTTCTGTACGTCAATTTCAATCGCAGCATTACAGGTTGTGAAGTTTCCATAAAACTTCTTGCAATTTTCTATAAATTGATTTCTATCAACTGATAGTATAGGATTTACTTCTCCTGCACTCATGTAGAGTAAACCTCCTTCTTTATTGTTTTTCATAGTAGAAAAGGATATATTATGTTGAACATCTCGATCTGAAAATAAAAATACAAATTAAGATAATTATTTTGACACTCTGTTCTCAGGTAGTATTTTCCCTACATTTTTGTTCCTTTTTATACATAATTTGGAGGCAATCTCTACATTTAAATGGTGGCGGTTGAGTAAAATAGATGAACCCTCCCAAGGAACTTTTCATCAACCCAATCCACGTAGGTACCAAATTTCAAGCCTATAATTTGAGTTGTAGAAGCTGTGGATATGCGCAAAACCTCAAAAAAACACGAAAATACAAGAACTCTCTACATAAATTCTTCGATTAGTGAAGAGAGCTCGTTCCAATAAAAGGCACTTTTCCAACATCAATTTAATCTACGTATAAGTTTCTATTCTACTCAATTTTGAGGATGTTGGGAAGTCCATAAAACTCTAGGAAGTTGAATTTAGGATATGTTGTTTGATGCCAGTAGCTTTTGAAATTTTCACCGCATGAACTTGCTACTTCTTTCCCCTAATTTTGATCGTTTTGTTCTGCCTCAAGAATAACCTCAGTTACCAAATTTCAGCTCATTTGGTCTATATATATATATATATATATATATATATATATATATATATATATATATATATATATATATATATATATATATATATATATATATATATAATCTATCATATTCGGGAATAATACGACTAAGAAATTTATAATAAAATTATAATAACTTACTGAATCCTATTGCTGATATTGGAAGGGTTACAACTTCTGCAAAGAAACCGTGTTGAGATGATGCTCCATTGCCGAAAAGTTTTATACTCAAACTAGGTAATTTCGATCTATAGAACTGGTTCTCGTTCTTGGAGTCCATAGTGAATTGTGCGATTTTCTTGGAAGTTACATTGAATATATCTCCATCGTACAATGAAATAAAGTCTGGCACAGTATACTTGTTCGTTGAATTGAATAAATTGAACTGAAGAAGTCTGAAGCCCAATCTCTTAATGCTAAAGGCACTTTTAATAATTTTTATACAATTCACTGGATGATTGTCATATTTATAGTAAATTAGAACTTTTTCCTCTATTATTATTTCTTTATGTGGATCACAGATGTTCACAAGCCCGAATAATTGGTAGGGAATATTCAAATCTTTCAGAGGAACAAAACTGGAATGCTCCGATTCTCTTCCTTCTCCTGTTAGGGACAATATATTAACTCCAACTCCTAAGGAGTTTTCTATGTTATTGTGTAATAAATTCAATGTTTTGGGTGGTGAAATGAAATTTATCCCATGCGAGGCAGTATCTTTAATAGTTACATGACTGACTTTTGGACTTTTCAAAATGCCTTGAACAGCCGGAGATTTTTCGTTATGCAATATTCCAGCCCCTATTATCGTTACAAACTCCATTACCGACTGGACATCTTTAATATCATTATGAGTATGTACATCGTGTAATCTGTGAATGAATAATTGCTGTTCAAATAACGGATCAGCAAATCTGATACCACCCCAATAAGTTTTTCGTTTATCGCTCAGTGGATCCCCGCAGTTAATGAAAACAAATTTCGAATTCCACTTGCAACTATGTCGATGACCGTACTGCTGTCCATTGAGTCGAATTGGACATTCTTCATATCTGCTTTCAGATCCGACGCACTGAAGAGGCTCCGGCCACGACCAAATTCTACTCAGGGAATTGCTATGGAACTCAATCCTTATTCCATGAGCGAAGTAAGCGTTTATCGGATTAAATCCAAGTTCCCTACAAACCACTTGGGCGTTTCTTTCCGTGAATCTCGGATCGCACATTGGTACCCACTGAAACGTTGTCCTATTGAAGTATTCCAAGAAGCCTTCGTTTACGAATTGATCTTCTTCATACTCACATCTTAAATCTTTACAAAGTCTTATCTGGTTTATTTGGAGCGGTTCCAATTCTCTCTTTCTTCGTGAAATATACTTGTAATTATTTTTGTTCATGAGTGGTCTCATTATAATTTGGTTTCCAGGAACACCACGTGCCCTCAGCGTTCCAAGGACTAAAATACCAACGTTTGGTGGAAATTCTAATATAACACCAGGTTCAATAGTGAGAATTATTTCGGGCATTACTGTAATATCCGATTTGACTACGTAGGGTTCTGCCCTGTTTGATAACGTCAAATTTCTATAAATTTGACCTCCTAGATTATCAAGATCGATCTCATGGCCGAAATTGTAACTAGAAGAGAAACTAGATTCGAAGTCATTGTTGAGTAGGTATGGTTGAAACTCTGCGATAGCATGATTGTTCCAATCATCGAAGTCAAATATTCTATCTTTTATCTGATTTATATCTGTAGTACCCCACCAGTTTTCTACAACATTAACTGTATTATTCACCTTAGCAGTTATGATTCCAGCAACTAATAGAAAATCTAGTTCATTATTCGATAGTAAATTTCTTCGTATTCTAACTTTTTGTATACCTCTGAAAGATATTACACTTGTTGGGTCCTGGTTGAACTTTCCTGCGTTATCAGCTTTATTGGAAATATATTTATTGTTCCTTAATTCATTGTACATGAAGATTGCTGGAACATTTCCTATTATCTCTGACTGACTGTCCAAATTGAATTCTACGATATGTTTTGCATTATTGTTATTAAATTTATTCTCAATTATTAATAATTTTTTCTCCATACCTCCAATTGATAACAACCCATCTTTGCAAAAGTTATTGTTAAACTTTGTTCTGGTTATATTTACCTCAGCATAGTGACCATCTATATTCAATATCAAGTCTTTGTTGTTCATCCAAGTGTTATTGTCCATGTAAACAGAATGGGTGAAATTTTCGTTATATTGCCATACGTAAGGTAATCTCACATCGAATCCACCATATTTGTTCCGTTCGATAGTATCATCTTGAAAAACGTAGTGGAAAAGATTATTAGATTGTCGCATATCCCTGGAGAAATGATAGACACCCTGTCCATTATCTGTTATCAGAGAATTATTGATCATAATAACGGTTTCAGAAATATTGCTTTTGTGCAAATCCCAATTGGGCGATTCAATCAAAATTGCTTCTCGCTTATTATGGGAAATCTCGCAGTGGATACATTTAAGAGTTTCATTCGATTTTCTCAAGTAGTGATTTCCTAGTTCATCGAGGTATCTGTTGTAGTATAAGCCCATAATGCCTACTTCGTTATTTCTGATTTTACTCCTATGAATTGTCAAAGTAGGAACAGGCCCTTTAACTATTTTGTTCACAATATTTTGGACAGGTGCTCTTATATTACTCAAAACTATAACAGTTCCACCCAGAGCATTCGATCCACTGTCATACTGCAAGATAATACCATAACTACTGGAAGTAGTTGGAAACACAGTAAGGTCCCGTTTCAAACTCCACCTATCAGATTTATCCGTAACTGCTAAAGAATCTATGATGTAAATCTCTTCAGTGCTTCTATTTTCAATGGGGTTCAGTAGTTGTATTCCAATTACCCAGCCCGGATCACATCTTATAATGTACTTGTCAGTAATTGTATCACCATTTACCTTTTGAGTCACCAAGTACTTAGTTTCACCATGTTGTAAATCAATTTTCTTCAAGCTCGAGTAGTAAGGAATTAAAATGGGCCTATATACATAACTTTCTTCTTGATCCACAAACCAACCTGTAAATTCCCTCTGCTTCAAGCCCGATATGGAAGAATCATGTTTGATTCCAATTTTGTTACCTTCTATGGTACTGGCATATATTGTGAGACCATACTGTTTCAAGCTTATTCCAGCACCCTTGTTGTTAGTAAACTCAGAATTTTTAATAATATTGATCGTATCATCTGTATATATGTCCGAATATAAAACCCCGAGACCATCGTGAAAATTGTTGGTTATTTTTATATTTTCGAAGTTGTGCCGCGCGAAATCTAACTGCAATGCAGGTTTGAACGAATTTGTGGCATAGTCAAGTAATCCTGATTGTTCAATGGTTAGATATTGTATATTGCTCCTCTCAGCTAGACCTGCGAATCTTACGCCCGCCCAAGATGTTTTGTAACATCTGATACCTACATCGTTTTCATGAGTACATGAATTTTCAAAACTATCCGCTTGTTCGGCTCTACATTTTGTGATGTCCATATCAAAATCATCGCATCGTACATTGGATAAAATAATTTTTTCCGTTGTACCTGCATCAGGTAATTCGTTTCTTTCCACTACCCAGTCATCTGGATTCAGTACAAATCCCAGTTGTTGACAAACCAATGCTGCATTCTGCTGAGTCCAACCGTAGTTGCAAACCGTACCCCATTCGTTATTGATTTTAACTTGTAACCTTCCCATGGTTTCTGTATTACCTCCCAGTAACCTTATAGGACCATTTGGTTCCATCGGTGAAAGTTCTGTTATGAATTCATAATTTTCCATGTCAGAGTTGAAAGTTTCATTATCATTGGCATGAGAAATTTCCTCTTTCAGCGTAAGTTTTATACTATCAGGACCTATGCCACGTGCTTCTAAGCGTCCTCCTACTAACATTCCAATTGATGCTGGAAATCTCAATGTTACACCAGATTCCAAAGTGAGTTTTCCACCAGGTCTTATACTTATGTCTTTTTCTACCACATACTCTCCTCTGATAAGAAACTCCTCACCCTCAATTTCTCCTCCAATCTTATTAGAATTCCTGGTTGAAAACGTTGGAACATAAGTCTGCTGAATGCCATATTTGTTTGTAAGTGGATTTGAATTATGAAGGAGGAAAGGAATGAAAATAATTTTCGCAAGGTTGTATCTGTCATATCGGTGAAAAATCCTATGAAATATGTATTCATCACTACCATATCCTAACCAGTTATAAGTACAATTTATAGTCTTGCTTTGATCTTCTAAATGACTTCCAATTTCATATTTCGAATCCAAATTTTCTATTATATTTCTAAATATCACAACATTGTTAGATCCAATTACAACTGGTGCCGCCACCCTACTCCTGGGAACCAAATTTGATATCGAACCATCTTCAGGTTGGAAAGGTTCAGTTATTTTGTTATTTTTGACAAAGTTTCTTGTGAACAACAAACGCTGATTTGGGGCGTATGGAGATAATGCCAAATTTACTACAAAGATGCCAGAGTTGTTCAGGAAGTAATTTTGCAGCACTAAAATATCACTGGGTAAAACATTGAACTGTTCTAATGGTTTATTTTTCATTAAAATAGCCCCAAACGTTCCTGATCTGAAATGGTTATATTCGATCTTGGCTTTTATGTTCAGCACCGGTGTTATTCTCAAACTAATTCGTTCATTTCCTTGGAAAATATTATGACCAATATGAAGATCTGTTGATTTTACTGTGTTTATCCAACAGCTTTGTATTTCCAATGCGTCACTCAAACTACTCCTAAATATATTTGAACTAAAATTAAAGAAGGACGGCCCACAAAAGTTGCCATGAAGAACACCAGTCTCAATATTTTTATAAATTTCTGAATATTGCAAGACTGTTGTCTGATTTGTAAATAGATATTCAGTTTCTTTTGTTTGGTTTAGCCATATAGCAACGCCATACCCTTGGTTTGAGCTTATCGATGATCTAGAAATATTTCTATTTCCCCCAGTATAGGTAATATTAATTCCATCACCCTCATTGAAAAATATTTTACTTTCAGTTACATTCACATCCCCCACACCATTGGTAACATGAATGCCGGCGACATACTGATTTTTTGATATGGACGACTTATAGACGTTCAACTGTGAACGAAGATCTTCCACTACAATTCCTCTTCCCATATTACCCGAAATTTCTGAGCTACTTACGTTGAGGTCGTAAGTTTTTTGAGGCCCAGAAAATAGTCTGAGGAACACAACAGTATGACTTAACGGATCTGCTGTGAATTTCACGTACATCTGACTTCCTGTAGTGGTTATTGATTGAGGTCTTGTATTGTTTCTGATAGAAATGGTTGTAATTAATCTGTTGTTTAGGTTAGTACCATCGTAAACTTCTAATTTGGCACTCTCGTTTCGGTTCGTCACAACACGAACTACATATAAAGTGAGAACTTCTCCAAATCGGGTGGTGAACACTTTATCACATATCTTTTTTCTATTCAAATAGATTGTTTGCTCAAAATACAGTTGAATTGGATAAATTTGGTTGATAGTTGTGGCTAAGTTACAAAAATCACTGTAACCAAATTTATCTAATCTTTCGTCTGGCCTTTCAAGAGCTCTCACAAATCTTATTCCATCAGCACCATTCTCATTGATCACGCTGTTTTCGATGTGTGCTAAACCATAAGATGAGTTCATGAAAACACCGTAACCTCGATTATTTCTAATAGTGCAGTTCTTCATATAAATGGGTGCTTCGGAAGAGGTTATATTGACCCCATTGAAAGCAGAATTTAATATTTCTATGTTGCTCATTATTGGAGCAACACCTCTTACTTCTATGGCACTTGTGGTGTTTTGATTTCTTCCAGCACCAGCGTACATTATATTTATATAATTAAGTTCTGATAATGATTTTGGTATATATAAAGTTCTACTTCTACTTAAAAATTTGTCAAATTCGGCATATTCGAAATTAAGTCCCCTCCAAAATGGAATAGGTCGGTCGTGTCTTGGAGAACATTGGATGGCTAAATCCGGATGATAGTCGCATACTCCGGATCCCATCTGTCTGGTGTTCCATTTACAGTTGAATAGAGAGCTTTCTATACCAGTACAATTTGGTTCTTCGTAAAGCAGTCTTGGTTTCAGTGGCATAAGTCTATTGTACCACATAAAAAATGATCCTCCTTGGAAACCCAGTTGTCTGCACGCTGTTTCCATATCCGCAGTTGTCCAACTGTTGAAGAAAATAGAGCTTGTGAGTAAACTTGATGTTTATTTGGTAATAAGCCTAGACTTAGGTACGAACAGAACATGTAAGTCGAGGTGGAAGTGTAGGCCGCGGTGGATGCCACTAGTCGCGATCGATGTTGACCGCACATAGCAAGGAGGTTACCAGCGATGCTCAGTCAAGCCAGTGTTGCCAATTTAGCGACTAGATCTTGCGACATTTCGTTTTCTACAACGGCTTGAATTATGTGTCTAGCGACAAAAACCTTTAGCGACTATTCTGACGATTTCTAGATTTTAAATTGAAAAGATGAATAAAAGTATTTTAACTATCTTCATAAAATATGGTAAGATCTTAGCCCAGAAATCTATCTTCTCTATATTCGGAACTACGTTCCGAAATCGGATATCATTCTGACAAGTCTGTCTTTTTCCCACTTGTAGCCTTTGAATGAAATAGAATGCTAATTTGAAAGGATATTTAGTGCCATGAACATAACAAAATCAAAGCTTCGAAATCAAATGAGTCTGAAGTCATTAAACTCTATTTAAATGATTAAGTACTCTTTAAGAAGAACTATGAGATCTTCCTTCATATTTAGCACTTTAAATTATTAAAAAATAAACTAAATACGCAAAAGAGAAAAAAGCTGGTAACTGGAGTACCGTAGCGCACGAAATGTCAGACGCCACACGTCTTCTATGCGAGCTGCTGTTGAGGGGGATGACAACACTGCCTTGAACGCACCAATCACAGCGAAACATCCTTGTAGACCGCGAGGTAAGCATTCATGTAAAACAAACTGATTTGATTTTCAAAAGCATCGATGTAAACCTCCTGGATGGCATCGCGCTAAACCTCCATCACCGCGACTTACTTGTTATGTTCGTACCCTTATGTATAGATAAGACAAGATAGACTTCCTTAGGATTTCACACATGCCATTATAGCCCAATGAAGACCTTGAAATAAACTAAACTTGTTAGTAATCACAATAAAAGTATATCCTTAACTAATTTTTCTTTATATCAATATTTCTACATATGTTTTGGTTTGTTAACCCAAAATAATACAAAGGGATATTAATATATTTGTGAAGTTCCTCACATTAAGAAAGATTACAATATATTGAAATAATCAATCTGCGTTTTGATTTTTTTTCCTGATTTAATTTTAATTATATTACTTATTACTAATAAGTATTCGACTTGAGAATTTTCAACATACTTTCTGGAATTTGTGCAAACGCTACGCCACTGTCCTCCATGCTTCAGCTGAAGGCGGCCTGCTAAGATGGTGGGGCCATCGACTAGGCGTATGTCAGGAAAAGTAATTGTTTTTCTCGATTTATCTTCCGCTGTTGTTAGTGTAATTCTTTCCTCTTGGGTGCCCTGCAAAAAAAGAAATAAATCTGAATAAAGATATATATTCACACCGTAGGTGTTTTATGGAATTGAATATTGCTTCTTTTCAGAATTATCTTCAATTTTACATCACATATAAGAAGAAAAAATTATTTGAAAATAATTGTGTACGTCAATTTTTTTGTTACTTCTTCCAATATTTTATTAATTTATTAACTTCAGTCACTTAATAATTTTGTGTATTGTGCACAAATATAAGTATCACTAGATATAAATACCTATACATGCATCGAATGTAGCCGGTATACCCTAAAGCTACGGTTCCACTGGAGGAACATTTAGTTGCTAAATGTTTCTCTTTGTTGCCATAGGTAGAAACTTATGACGACATACGTACATTTCTTGTTTCCACTGAAGCAACTAAAATGGTCAATAGTTGCATATTGATTTGTAGAAACACTCAACATTTGTTGACGAAACATAAAGAAATTACGGAAACAAGCAACAGCAACAAAAATGTTGCTCCGGTGGAACCGTAGCTATATTTATTCGTTTTCGTACTTCACTGCACACTGAGAATCTGCGACATGAATGTTTACTAGTTGCGTTCTCGATACGTTTCCATTGCAATAGCAATATGGATTTGTTTACACATGTTTCCTAATTTCTTTTGAAGTTTACCTCTCAAAATGGAAATTGGCGACAAGTAGGAACAGTCAACATTTGTTGCCGAAGGAGGAAGAAAACACACGTGTTTCATTTCCCCCTGAAGTATGTGTCCGGGCAACAACGTCTTGAGATATACTTCTTGAGATATACTCAAGACGTTGTCGGTCAGGGAGGCGGGCAGCTAGAGTTTGGGATTAACTCCTGCAGCCAGATCAGAGGATACACTTGTATGTACAAGTGCATTAAGAATTGGTGAGACGGGATATTTATGGAACATAGGAAGTGTGGGTAGGGTTCAGAAGATTAATACTGGCCCAGCATTCGCCTTATAAGTTTGCAAGCAGTAACTTACATTACCATAAGGAAACCTCTCGGCCCCGGGGTTTGAACCCGAGACCTCCCAAATACTAGCCAGCGTACGCTAATTAACTGTAGCGTAATATATGCGGCGGTATACTAATAATCTCGAAGTGAAGGGTGCGCATAGGACGTTACGCAAAGGATAGTAACATTTCACTTATAGTTAACGCTCGATTTTACTCCTCATAAAATTTTGATACCGCCGGCTAAATATGAAAATCGTTTCTAAAGTAGTAAACTTCAAAAAGTTCTATCAATTGTTCTGAATATATTTCTCAAATTTTTAATAAAAATTAACTAATAGTTAAAATTATCATTTCTAACTACGTAATAATTAACTAAATTGAAATTACTCAATTTTTCCATTTCCAGAGGAAATTTGGTACATGAAGGTTAATAATTCTTTTATAATTTTTTATCTTCTTCATTGGGTAGATTTTACATTGATTTATAGCTATTATTTTTACATAACTAGTAAATTCGATGTCACAGACGCCTAGTGGAGCAAGTACATCTGTGAAGCAGGCTTACTGGGTTCGATTCCTGAGTTAGATATGGATGTTTGTGTATGTTTATAAGTTTCAGAATGTCAAGTAATTAATTAAGTAGGTATTGTATAATGTTTACAAGCTCATCGGCCGATCGGAAACGGCGTTAAACTGTAGGTCCCTAGTAATTTAAAAAAAAAGTCAATGTCGTATGATTTTTTAGACTCTTCTGTATTTCAGGTTAATTGCTGTTTAGTAGAAGAAGTTAATCTTTGGATTGATAGAACTGTCAGTTATTTTCAATGGAAATAGTTCGCAGCAAACCTCACGGATTCAATTATTAAGTATAAGAATCAAGATATAATAATGAGAATAACCTACATTTTCTAATATAGGTATAGAAATATATGATTCAATTTACTGACCTTGCAGCTCTCACTATACCATGATGTAAATGATTATAAATAACTCATCCAACAATATGTTTCTTGTATCAAGCATATGTTTCCCATTTGTATTACTCTTGAAAAATTTATTTTAAGTCGTATTTTTCCATAAAATACATACTATTGCAATAATGGAACGCAGTTAGGTGCAGGAGTAGTTTTTTCATCCGTTTTTCGAAAAAGTTCTCATGTCATATTTATATATATATATATATATATATATATATATATATATATATATATATATATATATATATATTTATTCGAATTGTTGTTGCCTGTGATCTATTTTTAATCTCTTGAAAATTATTAGCTATAACAGGCTGGTTGAATCTTAAAAAACTCGATTTTATTAAAAAGTTGACGTTTCACTACGACATTTATTGATTTGAAAAAATTTGAATAGACAGTCTACTTTGACTTATTAAAATTTTTTTTTCCCGATGTGGCTGTTCTTTGTTATTTATTACGTGCTATTCAGTCTAATATTAACATTCAAAATTGTTATCATTAGACGGCAAGGGAAACTACAGAAACCTTTTTTTTTAAACCACAAATGTGTGATTGTCTTCCATAGCAGAGGATTTTGTTTGTTATACTATTTTCATCTCCAAATTTTCAATCCAATACTTGGCTACGCCGTTCTGATGAGGACCAAAGAGTCCGAAACACGTGTCAACGGCTGCTTCCATATAAGCGTTCTATACTGATAATTCTGCTCTACTTTTTCAATATTTTCCCGCAACTAATTTCTTTATTGTTAGATAAATAGTACCCTATTATTATTATTTTCGAACATTACATGGGTAAAGGTTTCTGTAGTTTCCCTTGCCTTCTAATGATAACAATTTTGAATGTTAATATTAGACTGAATAGCACGTAATAAATAACAAAGAACAGCCACATCGGAAAAAAAAAATTTTAATAAGTCAAAGTAGACTGTCTATTCAAACTTTTTAATAAAATCGAGTTTTTTAAGATTCAACCAGCCTGTTATTGCTAATAATTATCAAGAGATTATATATATATATATATATATATATATATATATATATATATATATATATATATATATATATATATATATATATATATATATATATATATATATATATATATATATATATATATATATATATTTACATATAGAAGTGAAGTGGTATATGGGAAAACACCAGTACAAGGGTGAGAGAATTTTACAGCTCTTTATTTGTACCATCTTCAGGAGCTTGAAACAAATATGAAGTTATATGGCTTCAAGAAAAGAAATAGATGCAACAAAAGCTGTCCGAGACATAGCTATGTCATTGGTCAATGGGAGGTATGTCTCGGACAGCTTTTGTTGCAACTATTTTTTTTGTGGCACCTATATAATCTCATATTTGTTTCGAGCTCTTGAAGATGGAACGAGGCGTTCTGAAAGCTGGAGAGATCTATACAATTCTCTCACCCTCGTAGTGCTGTTTTCCTCTATACCACTTCACTTCAATAATACATTTTGGCACCTAGTGCATATTTCTGAGTATCAGGGGCGGCTAGTCAAAGGAGGCTAAGGAGGCTAAGCCTCCTCAATAATATTCCGTGTATCACTAATATATTATATTGAATAGTCAGCATATTCATATTAATCAAAATCACATTATTTTATGCACCTACCTTCCTTTCAACATAAATAATATAATTTATTAATTAAGATAGAAGGTATTTACATTTACTGCATTTCATTCATTTCAAGATTTGTGGCAACGCTGCAGAGGCTTAGGAAGGTATATTCTCAACGTTCATTATGCCTGCCACAGAAAAGCAAACAACGGTGCAAATACTCCGAATGAATACTTCATTGCAATAGAAAAGCAAAACACATGTAAATGGCAACACCGATAGGAACCCAGTCTCATACAATGTCGACCAATCACAACTATAGAATTTCGCGTGACAACGAGTGATGTCGTTGGAAAGCATTAATTGAATCGTAGTGTGATCGTAGTTACTAATGGCCGACGTGTTTACTTATATTGCTCGCGTATTGTTTTAAAATGAGTTTGGTTACTGAAGTTAATTTCAGTAAATTTCAATGGTGACTTGAGGATAAAGTTTTGATAAAAACATTGCGACCTACCCCTGAATTAAACAATTTGGTGCAGCGTAACAGACAACAAAACCGCGGTTTTAATACAAGGAATTATGAGAGACATCCTTGCCTAACCGGAAAATAAAATCACTTATTGGCAGTGTTTACTTTGTACTAGTGAAAATGTCTCTTGTTTGGGACTGCTTTAGGATTTTGAAGGATTTAATTCTATACCTAGTTGAAAGTGAGGAATTTTTCACCGATAAAGTAACTTTAAAATACAGCACGCGGATTAATATCTTACTTTCAAGATAAGGAATTTATATATTTTTTAAAACAACTTCAAATTAATTTTTGAACAAACAGAAATAGTTTTTCAAATCTTACAGCACACAAGTTTTCAGATGTAATTTACTCACGAAATCGCTCAAGTTTCTTTTGGAAAAAAATTCAGAATTTCGTGCAGAAGTTTATCTTTAAAAAACTATTTTCTGTATTTCAAACTACTGATGAGATACGACTCAATTTAGCCCAAAACGAAAGAAATTCAGTACGCGCAGATATGGAGCTTCACTATAAGGCAAATATTTTATGAAATTTTGGATACTAATTACTAGTGGTTCAAATAGAAATAAGGTTCTCTGATTTGAGAGAACTGCATTTCTTTCGACTTACTCAATAAAAAATTTGTTAACCGGATTTCCGGCTAATTTTCCAGAATAACCTTTCGGAAAAATTGTCAAAAATACACTTTTTTTTTGATAAGGTGGCCCTAAAGAGTGAACTGTGTGTTGTTTATAATGACAATGAAATTGTGGGGCAAAATGAAAATTCATGTGAGGACTATTAAATACCTTTTTGATAATTGAATTTGAATCAAGATTTAATCCCAAGTTTATAAACTCTTCTTGTTTCTATCCCGGTGACATCGGCTTTCGTAGAGCGCTCGTTTTCCACTCTTAAGAGAATTAAAACTTATTTACGAAATTCAATGAGCCAGGATCGTTTGAAAAATATTAGTTTGTTGTCTATTGAAAAGGAATTGGTAAAACTTTTGGCGAAAGACAAAAAATTTTATGAGGATATTATAGATCATTTTGCTAACGTTAAAGATCGCAGAATCCCGCTAATCTTCAAAAATATATAATAACTTTTTATTTGCTCTCACCAGCTGTTAACAAATTCGTTAAGTAGAGAGTTTTTGTGAATATTGTAAATAGGAGTTGTAGGTCTCAAGGTAGACACTCGAAAGTGAAAACAAATTAATAGCTTAGGGTGCTTGTTTTACTTTGATTTTCTTTAAATTATAAGGCGGTTGACCTTGAAATCCTAAAAATTTTCGCCTATGGTGTATTTTTCAACACCTCTTGTAGCCTCCTCAAACCAAAACCTCACGAGCCGCCACTGCTGAGTATCAGGGCCGGCCTAAGGCGAAAATTGCAAGTGTGCGAGACTCAAATTTCATGCCCCTGCAGAGGGGTCTGGGGGGTATGGAATTTTTTGAAATTTAAGGTCCAAAAACATAGTTTTTGTGCACTTTTGCGCCTTGTAGAACATTAAATTTATGTATGAAAATTTGATTCATTATTGATTGACTTGATATGTTCATTACTCTTCCTTGTACTATAATCACTATTATGTCAAATAAACTATTAGTTTATTTGACATAATAGTCTTCTAGTTATGAAAGCTTAACTCTTCATTGTTCTTGTGAACATAAGAGAGTTGTTCTTTACAGTTTACTGAGAATAATTATTTTCCCCGCAGTAAGTTTGTGGATTTTTCCATTTTGAATTATACCAACTGATAATGTGTAATTTTCAGCTAACCGAAAACTTAGGGTTTTTTGAAGTCCAATGCTATTCCAACGAAAATCTTCCACTTTTATCGGAATCTGAACCTGGGCCATCATCCAGAGATTCTAGATAATTGTATTTTCTTTCATGTAACAACCAGAGATACTATTAAAATAATAATAAATAATGTTTATTTTCACAACCAAATTAACAGTTTATCATCAAGAATATGAAATAAAACTTGACTCTATAGCTAGGTAAAAACTAAAATATTCAATTATATAACCAGGAAAAACAGAGATTCTATAAAAAAGACCAGACTCTTAGAAGTCCACCGTACTTTTAGGAAAGCTGTTATACGTCAGAAAAATTCAAAAAATATAATAACTCATAACGTTAAAATCATTCGAGCAGAGTATTCATGTTAATTCTTCTTTTATTTCATGTTGTTTCTTTCAGTTTTGCTGGTAAGTACTTAGTTTTGTCCATTATACTCAAAACCTCTTCAGTTGGTAATGAAAGTAGACATGTCAGAGATGTTTCCTTGAAACTTTTGAAGGTTTTTTTACTTTTTAAATAAATAGGTGTTCTATCATACTGCCTTTTCATGATGTATACATAGTTCCTCTAACCAATTAATTTATTCGTCCTCTCCTTTATTTTATTATTGATTTTCATGTTCAATGATAAAAACCATTGGAAAATACGAAGTCCAAAAAAACACAAATTACAAAGCTAAACGTTTGAAAACTTAAAATAAAATGAACGTAAATACCATTACAAACAATGTAAACAATCCGTTAATGGCCCATGCTCTAGTACCGATATTAGCCGTTCCGGCGCTGCGATCTTAATTTCAGACGCCAATTGGCTAGAAATGCCGGGTGAGGGGGAGGGAGGCAGGAAGATGAGTCACAACATTTTCCGCGTCCCGCCACGAGACGACTGTTCTATTAACCTTGGACCTTGGTCAAGGGCATCAGACTTGAATTTTAACTGTAATAGTTTTAAGACAAAATTCCTTTGGGATTCTTAGCTGTGTGAATTAATTTTTCAATCCACAAACTGGCACGACGCTGGGCGTTGGATGTAGAGGGGAGTGTACAGCGGTTTAGTGTCCTAGCTTCCAATGCTATGCCGGCGAGTATAGTTTGAATATTTCTGCCCAATATTTAAATCAGTTTCTAAAAATTTTCTAAATTTATTATTTTTTTTTTAACAAAAATTGGTCAATTTAATGCCCCTCCACAAGGCTTGAGTGTGCGGCTGCATACTTCGCACACCCCTTAGGCCGGCCCTGCTGAGTATATATATACGAGGTATGGCAATTTGAAACCCGGAATCGGCGGATATCTCCCGAACTAAACACACCAGCCGGCGCGTTCTGGTCTCGTTCGAAAGAGGGGACTCTTCAGTAGTACCAGTTAAATTTTGAACGCGGTATCACGTTTAGTTTGTGTTTCCCGCGTGTTTTTGTAAAGCAAGGTTTTTTCTATACGTCGCGAAAATGAGTGACCTAATTAAGAGGCAACGCGCGGTTATCGAATTTTTGGTTAAAACAAACGAAACCTCCGCGGAAATCTTTCGGTAAACTTAAAGACGTGTATATGGAGATGATTCTCTGTCGAAAACTGCCTGTGTTCGAGTGGGCAAAGCGGTTCAGGGAGGGACGGTGTGTGTTCGATAGAGGACGATCCGAGGCCGGGCGCAGCGTCATCTCTCGTACCCCCACCAATGTCGATCGTATCCGCACGTTGGTAACTGCATCAGACCGTCGGTTAACAGCTCCGAGAGTTGTCCTACACAGTTAAACATCAATAAGGAAACCATTAGCAGATTTTACACGAGGAGCTAGACATGAGAAAGATTTTGGTGCAAAGATGGTGCCGAAAAATGCTTCACGTTGGACCAAAAACACCTTCGAATGTCCATTCTGCAGTGGAGCCTTTTAGAGAAAATTGAGACAGATGGGAGGGACTGGATGAGTACTGTGGTAACCGGAGATGAATCTTGGATATTCGAGTACGATCGCCGAAACGCGTAGACAGTAGTCAGGGCAGTGGGTGGAACGCGGGGGGGAGCGCCCGAAGAAAGCCAGGATGTGTACAAAATCGAAAATGAAGTCCATGCTCGTAATTTTTCTTTGATATCAAAGGCGTAATTCATCGGGAATACGTTCCAGAGGGACAAACAGTGACCGGACTCTGTACTACCAAGGTGTCCTTGAGCGGCTGAGGGCCCGTATTTTCCGCGTGAGGCGCCGAACTCGCGGGAGAATGGTTGGCTACTTGCATCATGACAATGCACCTGCAACATTCGTGCGATACGAATTCGCGAGTTTTTAGCCAAAAAAAGCATCGCAACGTTGCCGCACCCCCCTAACAGCCCCGACCTCGCATCGCCTGCGACCTTTCTTCCTATTCCCAAAGATGAAGCAGTACCTGAAGGGGACCCACCACGGCGGTGTACAGGAGGCGAAAGAAGCTGCGACGGTGGCGCTGAACACCCTAACTGAAGACGACTACCGTGGGTGCTTCGAGGCGTGGGAGCGGAGGTGGAAGCGGTGCGTGGAACTCCAAGGAGACTACTGTGAAGGATTATGATCGAAATTTCGCCGAAAATTAATGTAGCGGCCCCTCGGAGCTCGATTCCGGGTTTTCAAATTGCCATACCTCGTATATATATATATATATATATATATATATATATATATATATATATATATATTTCTTTCCCGGTACATATTTGCATCTCCAATCAAGTCAATTGAGCAGCTTACAAATTTTGTTACAATAGAGGGTTGAAATTTGGTTCGTTGGTTTCAACTTTTTTCTCAGCCACGATACACACCGCGATTTTTTTTTTTAAATATAAATTATTTTCTACTTTTCAATTTGATTCGCTAATTAAGCGTAATTTTTCAAAATATGAATCAATCCGTTAGAATTGCATCTCGACGCGATGCATGTCGTGCGAAAAATACGACCTTAGTGATGGAGCTCTGCTGCGGGTTTTTTGTTTTTCGTTCACATGATTAAATAGAGCATCTGTGTTTTTCATTCGAAGACTTATGTATGAATATATTTATGTTGCAAGTATAATAATAATATAATAATTTATTTATTTATAACTGACTCTTAAACAGTGAACAATCACTGGTACAAGAGCCTCAATTGACAATCATACTATTATATCAAATACAAAGTGTGGTAATAAATTACACGACTCTACAAAAAAATTTTCGTTCTTTGTCCTAAAGTTTATACTATTATTTTCCAGTTAGTTATGCACAAAAACGAAAAGAAAATACCTTTTTTCGGTATAAAGTTTGCTTTTGTGATAGTTATAATAATAATACTCATTTTTCAATTTTTTCATAAATTTTAATTGATTTTAATATTTTTAAAAAGACCGCGCGGTGAGAGTATTAACGTTTACACTGTGCCGCCGGTATTAACGTTTACACTGTGCCGCTAGATGGCACCCGAGTGATAAACAACCATCAGGTGTTATTTACAAGCCCAGAATAACTTAAAATGTCGTCACGAAAGTGCAAATACGATGCTGATGCATTTTGTTTTATATGTGGTCAATTTATTAAAGTTCGAAACGTGAAATATGAACTAAAGACATCTCACGTTCTCTGTGAAGCCTATGAAGCATATTTTGACTGTCCTGTACGGAATCAAGATAAGCCATGGGCTCCACATGTTGCTTGTAGTTATTGTAAAAGGTGTTTGGAAGGTAAGCAATTTTTATTTAATTAAGCGATGAATCCAAAATAATAGACATATTAATTTTTATTTTTATATTTTTAGGTTGGTATCGAGGTGAGAAAAGGTCTATGAAATTTGCAATACCAAGGATTTGGCGAGAACCAAAAGACCATATTACTGACTGCTACTTTTGTATGGTGAATCCGAGTAAAAGACGTAGAGGTAAAAATGCAAAACCTATTGAATATCCTGACCTCGAATCTTCTTCTGCTCCAATTGCTCACGACCTGACACGACCAGTACCTGAGCCACCAAAAAAGTTCTCGCAGAAAAGTAGCTCAGCTTTTAGTTCTTATAACAGTACTTCCGATAAGGAGTTCTTGCCTACACCTGAACAACCAAAAACACTATCTCATTACTTCAGAAGATTTTAACGATCTAATTAGAGATTTAAATTTGCCAAAAAATAAAGCAGAGCTTCTAGGCTCTCGGTTAAAACAGTGGAATTTGCTTGATGATGTTAAGATCACGGATCAGCGGACTAGGCATGAAATGTTTGCAACGTTTTTCACGAAGGAAGATGGACTTTGTTTTTGTAATGACATTAAAGGTATGTTTGAAGCAATTGGCATACCCTGTGTCCCTAGCGAATGGCGTTTATTCATTGACAGCTCTACAAAAAGTTTAAAAGCAGTTCTATTGCACAACGGAAATAAATTTCCGTCTCTTCCAATTGCTCACTCAGTACATCTTAAAGAAAATTATGAAAGTGTCAAAATTTTGCTTGAATCATAAAAGTAACGTGTGTATAACTGGGGGCTGATTGTAGAGTTTTAAAATGGTGGGATTTTTAATGGGGCTACAGGGTGGATATACAAAGTATCCGTGTTATTTGTGCTTGTGGGATAGCGGAGCGGATTCTAAACACTATATTCAACGGTCATGGCCTGTAAGAACAGAATTGTGTGTCGGAAACAGAACGTCAAATTTGAGCCGATTGTTTGAAGCGGGAAAAAGTGTTAATGCCGCCTTTGCACATTAAGTTAGGGTTGATGAAACAATTTGTTAAAAAACTGGATGAAACTTCAGAAGCTTTTGGATACTTAAAAAAAATTTTTTCCGAAGTTATCGGAAGCAAAGGTTAAAGCTGGGGTTTCTGTTGGTCCGCAAATAAGACAGATTTTTCGCCGATGAAAAATTTCCAACGTTGCTGAATCGTACTCAAAAAGCAAGTTGGAACAGTTTTAAAGCAGTAGTTTCTGAATTTTTAGGAAATAATGAAGCTGAAAAACTACGAAAAGTTGGTTGAGGATATGCTTACAAATTTTAAGGCCATGGGCTGCAGGATGTCATTAAAAGTACATATGCTGCATGCTCATTTGGATAAATTTAAAAAAACAATATGGGAGCCTATTCCGAAGAAGCAAGGAGAGAACGTTTCCATCAGGACATCATGAATTTTTGAACAACGCTATCAAGGCCAATACAATGAAAACATGATGGGCGACTATATTTGGGGTTTATTGAGAGAAAGTAGCTATGAACATAAAAGAAAAAGTAAAAGTGTGCACTTTTAAGTTATTTTCCACTTTTCTGTAAGCTAATTTGATAGTAAAACTTAATAAAAATAATAAACATTTTTATTTCAATAGTTTTATTTTCAATCAAAAATTAAAATCCGAGATTTTTAAAAATTTCGTTCAATCAGTCTTCTAAGCACAAAAGCAAAGTTTTTCATGCCATATATTTTTTTCCGTCTTATTACGACCTAAACTACCGAAATTTAATGCTTTGCAATCAAAGTCAAATTTCATGTTGACCCGTGTTATTTAACAGTTTTCAGCTCAATTACTCATTTACACTGCAAATGTATTGAATAAATTGTTTTATCGTCTTCATTTCCACTACTGTTTTTGGTATGGTGTTATAAATCTTTACACTACTATACAATGGAGATCTTTGAGTTTTCAAAGTTCGTGAATAATTTGTTCTAAAGTCATTTGCACCTCGGCCATTATGGTCATGCAACTGCTTCACTTGTTTAACATTTAAATTAGTTTTTAGTAATGTATTTTTCAGGCAATACACAAATTTTGTTTGTTCAAAGGTCCTAATCTTTTTTATGTCCCATATTTTTGTTGTTTTATACACCTTTTGCGTTGGAGCAAGTCGGTCCAACTTGAAAATGGTTTTTATTGTTTTATTTTGTGTCCTTTGTAGTTTGTTCAACACATAAATTGGTAGGTTTCCCCAACATGGAATTAGGTATCTTATATGAGGTAGGATATGGCTATGATATTAATTATTCTGATTTAAATAATTCAATGAATTTCTGAATATCTTTTTTTTTGCATTCTGATAGGTTTTAAACATAAATAATACTTCCCCAATTTCAATTATACAACTATTTTCATATTGGTTTCAAAACATAGATAAAAAAATGTAGAATTGTCAAGGATCATTTAATTTTAATAATTGTATGTTGTGGTTCAAAGTACTTCCAAAAATTTTGTCTTTGAAGCTTAAAATGAAAATATATTTCAATTCAAAATGAATACACATTTCGAGAAATATGTGCTTTTGATTGATTCTTCCAGTTACAATTCAAATTTCAGATATATCTACGTTCCCATTTAAAATAACAAATTCACAAGAAAAACAAGTTCAAAACTCTCGAAGTAAATAAATTTTATGTCTACAAATCTACACAAGAAGTTATATGATTCATCTCATTGAAATTAAATTGATATAGTGGATTTCCCTATCCTTGTACTAATTGATAAGGAAGTGTGAAACAAATAAAAAAAGATAAGCAGTCTTTGTGTGATTTTCTCATTCTGCAAGTGTCACGATTAACGAATGAATTATATATATATATATATATATATATATATATATATATATATATATATATATATATATATATATATATATATCCATTCATTTATTTATTCTTAAGCTATAAACATATATGTGATAATTTCCTTCGGAATAGGTATGCCTCATTCAAATTATTTATTTCTTTTCGGACTTAACATGCCTTTTTCTACTACAGTAGAGAAAAAATCAATGTCAAAAACAATTTTTGATCTGAATTCATACGAATTCTGGTTATATTATAGTTGATGGAATGAGTGTTAGTGTTTCAATGTATCTGATGTAGGTGATGAATAATTTGAAAATTTCTGTGATATTTGAGAATTTTCATGTCTCTTAGTGTTTTTGATTTTCGAAAAATTCTTTTATTTATCGACTAACTGTAATTTTAACTGTTATTTTTCACGACAATAATTTTGTAGTGATTGTAGTTCTTGCAAAAGTTGGAAGAAATAAATGATAGTAAACAACCAGAAATAAAGCTCCGATTCGACTAATCCATATTTCCAAAAAAATTTTGATATTATCATATATACCGGGTGTCCACGGAAGGTGGCTCGCCCCTATAACTTTTGTGTTTACGGAGATAATGAAATGAAATTTAGAGGATCTTTTTGATGCGTAAAACTGCATTTTTTGACAAGTAACTAATTTTCATGCAACTTCCAGTTTCACCGGAATTGACATAAACTTTCGGTTTTTAAATGGGACACCTGGTATATTTTCTATTTTTTTTTGTCTTCATATAACAATTAGAATGCAACCATCTATCATTTGTTATTTTTTGTAACCGTTTTTTCATTTGTTTTTTCGAAAGAAATATTTATTCTAGAGGGCTATAGATGCGTTTACCGCCCTGGGACGTAGATTTGTGGACGTGGCTTCGGACTTACTTTGTTTCAGTTGTGTTGGTCAGAGGCTACTCGATGATTTCAAATGTTATTTTAATATCAATAAGATTCTTCATTTGAAGAAGGTTCTAAGGTTATGGGATTTCAGGTTTTTATTGAAAGTTTTCTTTCGGCCTAATACCTAGAGTGCAGTATCAGATTAATCGTAATAAAATTATATTTTTTTTCAACCGGACGAGCCACCATGTTGCCATTTGAAAAAAATATTAATAATAGTTTCAAAATTGAAAGTCACATAGCTGAACCATTTTGATCGAAAACAGTAAAGTTGGTTATTTGAACGCATCCATAGCCCTCTAGAATGAAAATTTATTTCGAAAAAAAAATTTAAAAAAAGGTTACAAAAAGTAACAACTGATACATGGTTGTATTTTAAATGTCATATGGAAACAAAGAAACTTAAAATATACCAGGTGTCCCATTTGAAAATCTAAAGTTTATGTCATTTCCGTTGAAACCGGAAGTTGCATGAAGTTGTGTTACTTGTCAAAAAATGCAGTTTTATGCATTAAACAGATCCTCTAAATTTCATTTCATTATCTCCATAAACAAAAAAGTTATAGGGGCGAGCCGTGGACACCCGGTATACCTATATATATACATATATATATATATATATATATATATATATATATATATATATATATATATATATATATATATATATATATATATATATATATATAAATATATATATATATATATATATATATATATATATATATATATATATATATATATATATATATATATATATATATATATATATATATATATATATATATATATATATATATATATATATATATATATATATATATATATATATATTCATAAAAATTCTTTCAAGAGACTATTTATGAACATGGCTTTGATTTCTCAATCAGAAAATTGCTCAAATAAAGGAACAGATTTAAATCATCTGAGTGAGATTCATTCTTTTTCATTATATTTTGACAAAACATCCATTTAAAGAAACTTTATGTTATTTTGTAAAGAGAGGTGTTGTTTCGCTATTTGAGTCATTTGGGATTTTGGCTAATTTATCTTTCAGCAGAGGCCAAATTGTGGACCGTAACTGTCATATTTCATGGTAGTTTTTTTATTGATCGCTGTTTATGTTTTGATGCTTAATTAAGATGGCTGGTTGCGTCTGTTGAAGTAATAATGTAACTACGTAGTAGATTAGATTTTTTTCGTTTTTATTTTTTTGGTTTATAACCATATATACATATAATGTTTCCCTAAATTTAACTGTAGCGTTGTTTTATATTTTTTGACTTCTTTGAACGCATCCATAGCCCTCTAGAATGAAAATTTATTTCGAAAAAAAAATTTAAAAAAAGGTTACAAAAAGTAACAAATGATACATGGTTGTATTTGAAATGTCATATGGAAACAAAGAAACTTAAAATATTCCAGGTGTCCCATTTGAAAATCTAAAGTTTATGTAATTTCCGCTGAAACCGGAAGTTGCATGAAGTTGTATTACTTGTCAAAAAATGCAGTTTTATGCATTAAACAGATCCTCTAAATTTCATTTCATTATCTCCATAAACAAAAAAGTTATAGGGGCGAGCCGTGGACACCCGGTATACCTATATATACATACATATATATTTAATAAGGATTTTGTTTGTTGTACTTTTTTCATCTTCAAATTTTCAATCCAATACTTGGCTACGCCGTTCTGATGAGGACCAAAGAGTCCGAAACACGTGTCAACGGCTGCTTCCATATAAGCGTCTATACCGATAATTCTACTCCACTTCTTTAATGTTTTCCCATGACTCATTTCTTTGTTGTTAGATAAATAGTACCCTTTTATTATTATTCAACATTGCGTAGGTGAGGGTTTCTTTGGTTTCCCTTACCATCTGGTGATAACAATTTTGAATGTTAATATTGAACATAGCATATACTAAGCAGCCCTGTTTTTTCAATTTTTTAAATCAAATGTCAAAGAAATTTCAATTACGATATCATAGTGGAACGTCAATTTTTTATTAAAATCGAGTTTTTTCAAGATTCAAACCAGCCTGTTATTGCTAATAATTATCAAGAGTTTATATATAATATATATATATATATATATATTTATTTATATATGAATATATATATAATATATATATATATATATATATATATACATATATATATAATATATTATATATATATATATATATATATATATATATATATATAATATATATATATATATATATATATATATATATATATATTCATAAAAATTCTTTCAAGAGACTATTTATGAACATGGCTTTGATTTCTCAATCAGAAAATTGCTCAAATAAAGGAACAGATTTAAATAATCTGAGTGAGATTTATTCTTTTTCATTATATTTTGACAAAACATCCATTTAAAGAAACTTTATGTTATTTTGTAAAGAGAGGTGTTGTTTCGCTATTTGAGTCATTTGGGATTTTGGCTAATTTATCTTTCAGCAGAGGCCAAATTGTGGACCGTAACTGTCTTATTTCATGGTAGTTTTTTTCTTGATCGCTGTTTATGTTTTGATGCTTAATTAAGATGGCTGGTTGCGTCTGTTGAAGTAATAATGTAACTACGTAGTAGATTAGATTTTTTCGTTTTATTTTTTTGGTTTATAACCATATATACATATAATGTTTCCCTAAAATTAACTGTAGCGTTGTTTTATATTTTTTGACTTCTTGAAGAGAAATGGTAATTGTATGATCATCACTTTTTTGTCCTCAATCAATTTTTTTTTAACTCAAGGGACCTACAGTTTTACGCCGGTTCCGAACGGCCAATGGGCCGTCTAAGTCATTACCCAACAACATATCAAATTTTTGAACCACTAAATTACACAACACCCAAGAGCAAGGTTGGACTCGAACCCACGATCCTCGGTTTACAAGCGATAAAACCATCACCGCTGGTCTACCGTCAATCAATAATGTTATATCTAAATCAATAATGTTGTATCTCGATCATTACATCTTTTGCAATCATTCTCAAAGACACAGTAAGGATTGTTACTGTTGGTCGTTGTATACTATTCTGTGATATTTTTTGCTTATTTTGTAGCTTCCCTGAAGATTACAGTAATCATTGTCGAAATATCGGAAATATAGTGTTAAAAGAGTACCCTTTTTTGCTTGCTGCTATACCCGAATATCTTTTCCTTTCAAGTATTCTAGCTAGTCAGTAAAGATGACCCTTCTTCTATAGATATTTATATATTGTACAAATTATATAATATATATACAGGAAGTAATTAATTGATCATAAAAGCAGAGTTGAATTTCAAGGAAGCTGTAGCCATATTCTAACAGTCATATAAATGATTTCTCAACTTCCTTGAAATATGTGACTAACTCCGAGAAAATTATTCATGCTGAAATGCCACGCTCCAATGTTACAAATTAATTAGAGCGGAGATTTCAATTTTTTATTTCACGCAACTAGACTCATTTCAGAACAACGAAGAATCAACAGCCGTTCTACTAAACTCATCCAGGCAAAGAAATGCTACGGTACTTTAGGTCAATGGCACAGGGAGCAAAGGAAGAGATAGTACTTGTAGTGCCTATATTTGCTTGAGTAATTCCTTTCCAAGAGTAGTTACTAGTATTATAGTAAAAGACTTACCATTATCTGCAGCTTGAGAATATATTCATGTATGTGGGGGAATATAAAGACATGATGAAGGTTTTCTTTAAATCTTTCAGATTTGAAGAATTTTTTATTACATGCTTTCTTATCTTTCAACAAATATTTAACCCTTGTTTCGTGTATATAAGGATTTAATCTCGACAATATGAAAGAATTCTATCTCGAAAAAAAAAATTGTATAATTAAATAACACATCCACACGCCCTGTGAAGCAGAGGTAGATCGTCTGTGAGGCAGGTGTGTTGGGTTCGAATCCTGGATGTTGGTGTGTACTTTTTATAGCTTAAGTCATTTTTAGTGGGTATGCCCATCAATAGACAGAAACAATTTCATACAGTAGAACTTGACTTATTTATTTTAAGTTGTCAAAGATAGGTGTAATAACCAAAATTGGGATAACTACCACTATAACAATGTTTTGTGATATAAACATAGTGTACTGGCTAGAAGAGATGTGAAATTAAATGGTCATCATCCCAAGAAGTAGAAAAATTATACTGTATGCCCTGCGGAATAACAATTTCTTTTTAGTTACATATACTTCTATAATTGATACGGTATAAGTTTTATAAATATCGCATTTCTATATTTTAGTAAAAAAGAAATAGTTAATATAAAAATTATAAGGTTTAAAGTCTCTTCAACTTTTGTTGTAAACATAATTCTTATTTATAATTAATCGGTAAACAAAATGGTGACGACACCATAACATGTGTCACATTTAAACACTCAATTCAGCTTGAGCCATATTGTAATTATGAGTCAAACTACTCGAAAGAGTGGAGAATTTTATCAGGAATACACCTATTTGTAATGGTTACTTCGGTGTCATAAGTTAATCAACGAACATAGTTTAAGCAGAACTACGTCAGAAAAGAAATTGAAAAACGAATCAATTTCATTGAAATTAATTAAAAGCATTGCGAATGCCATAAAAAAATAACTCATCGAATATCTATGCATTCGGTTAGACACAATATGCAATTATTGAAAAGACGCAGCTTATTTGGAGGATGAACCAATATATTTTTACAATATACCAAATAATGGAAAACCTCAATATGTACCTGCTCCATTTACAAAAAATTGTATCGGTTAAGGCATTCTTGAATTGTGGGGCAAGCCCCCCTAGGGGGGCGTGAGCATATCCAAGAGAAGCTATTATTTAAAAAAAAATATTAACTAACTGACTTCAAAGAAAATTGTATACACACGCATACAAAACAAAATACTTTTTTTTTAGATCGTAGTTTAGGTTTTCAGCGAAAAAACGCAAAATACATTATTATTACCTAATATTTTATTGTGCGCGATAAAAATTATGATCGAAAATTGTGCCGCGGAAAATAATATTAGGAAAAAATTTTCTTTTCATAATCGAGTTTATTATTTTGAATAGTAATTAGGTGAGTCAGATTACGGCCACACGTGTTTTGTGTATGTGTAATAATTTGCGAATTTTCATTTCAAAGCGTTGAAAGTTAGTAAATATCGAATTGAATTAGTTCTCGAATATTATTTCATTCAAAAAAGTGGTGTTGTTTCATAGTTCGCATAAATTAAAAACCGATAATTTTCATTTGCAGCTTAGCAGTAATGTCTTACTCCGAAGCAAGTCATTCTGCTAGCTCTGTAGTGAAGCGGAAGAAAGGAATTGTTAGAAATGGTCAATAAAAAAAAGAAAAAATTAGACTGGGAGGAAACCAGTCCAGTCTGTTTATGTGGAGACAAAAGCACACAATCATTTTCAGCTATAGAAAAACAGTATCTAATCAAGGCGCTTTATGGACTTATAAAAGCTTCTTTTCCACTAATACGACTAGTACTAACGAAGTATTTCTTACAAAAACCATGACTTAGAATGGGTAAGTCCCAATAAATAGTAAGAAACTCAAAAAGATTGCTCATTATATTCCTGACGAGTATAACGATTTTTGAAATGAATATGAGCATGGCCAACTATTCAAGGTAGAGAAAATAGTGACAAAGAAAACGTTTTAAATATTTGCTTTAGTCTTGTTCTGTTTTTAGGTTTTTCTTCTTTTATATTTGCTTTTGTATATTATATTAACTTATCTTTGTCAGGGTAGAAATTGATAGTACTATTCAAATTATCCCGAGGGGCAAGGGACGAATGATAATGTCAGAAATAATAAATAAACATGATAGAAAATTGAGTGGAACAAGGAAAATATGTCATCAACTTTCATCGAAAATATATATAATATGGTCTAAAATTTATCCATAGTGAGTTTTGCCCTACTAAGGAAATTGAAGGAGTTTAAACATTTTTTTCGTTTTCTCTATATCTTGGAAAATATTCCTTTTTCCAATCACCGATTCAATTTAGATATGGCTGTACTGAAAGATTCCACAATTGGGTATTTTAAAAGTGGTTACTACGTGATAATTGATAATGATATACAATCAATTAATTTGTGTATGTAATCAATTATCTAACAACTGGTTTCATTAATTTGCAAATGCAGAAATGCTGTTTCAAACACGGCCAAAGGAACATAAGTATCCGATATAACCTATAGATGGCGGTTACACTAAAAAGAAGAAAATTTAAAAAAATTTTTAATAATGAAATTTAATCAGAAAAGAGGAGAATTTCGGAGCAAGACAAAGCTATACAAAGGATACAATCTAATCGTTTAAGGTTAAACGATAGATGCCCATCAGACAGTACCAGCAACACCCATGTTTACTTAACATAATTATCTTTGGAACTCTTGTATGTACACATGTGTTAAAAACTACCAGTATTGATAAAAAAAGCAATTAACTTAATTTTTCCGATAAAGCAATTTGTAAAACATGTACACACGTACCAATTAGATATCCTTTATCTTTTCTTCGTCAATAAACGTACGCATCAGTGCATGAAAGTTCGTTAATAGAATTGAAATAATACCAATTAAGGCCTTTCATTTTCACTAACATGCAATCTGTTATAATATAAGAAGTTACATGATGAATCAAATTTTAGTTTATTATTGAATCCATAACGCAAACATGTCCTAGATTTCTGTTTTAACCTCTGGTGACCTGTGATTTATTTCCCTATTGTAATTCAAATATAAGTTTCATTTACCTAGATTGCTTCCTTGTAGTGAATCATATAGTATATAGTTGATAAACTGACATTTAATGATGTTGATAATCTTATATTTCATACGATGTATTTGAACAGTATCTGAACATTTTTAAAGAACGTTTTCATGACTATGAGTACTGTATATTCACTTTTTTGGCTAGTATTAGTTTAGTTCATCATAGTTATTATTAACATTATATACATGTATGGAATTTTTTTTATGATGCTTCAACCTTATTGGGACTTATTAGTAGTATTCGGAGATGTTTGATATATATATATATATATATATATATATATATATATATATATATATATATATATATATATATATATATATATATATATATATATATATATATATATATATATATATATATATATATATATGTGTGCAGAAAGATTTCCGCGGTCGGAAGTATTTGAAAAACTTGGTTCACGGAATGAACCGCGTAAAAGATTTGAAAAATCTCGACGTTTCGGCTCCTTTCGTGAAGCCATCTTCAGGAGAATTAGAAGGGAAATAATTCAGAATCGTGGCCTCAATCTGCCTACTCCACAATTCGAATTAGGAGGAATCGGAAACAATACGATTGCGTGGTCTCAACCTGCCTACTCCACTAACCGTACTGCTTCCTGTCAACTCTGAAGTCTCAACCTGCCTACTCTTCAGAGTCAACTGACGGGCCGATCGTCGCGTGGCCGTATTTATAGGGAAGGGGGGCGGGTACTCACGCTCATCAGTGCGGGATGCACTCTGATTGGGTGTGACATGGCGACCACTGAGAAGTGGTTTCCATGCTGACGGGAGTCTGTGACTGTCATCTCTGGTGTTCAAACAATTTGGACGTTTTTCTATTTCTACAGCTTCACGGAAAATTCGGGATTTGAAAGATCGGACGGGAGCAATAGTTCTTGTATTGGGGAAATCGATAATGTGGCCTGTTTGGGTGTGATGTTGGGAAAGGGCGTTGGTGATATCTGAGTGTCTTACTGAAAGTGAATGTTCTTTGGCACGGACCTGAATTCGTCGGTTCGTTTGTCCTATATAAGAAAGAGGACAATTGGAACAGGGAATCTCATAAACACCGTGATTTTCGTTAGGAATTTTATCCTTGACGGGTCTGACCAGATGGGAGAGTTTTTGTTGACTGGTGAATATTGTTTTGATGTTTGTGTTTTTGAGAGATCTTGCGATCTTATCTGTTACTTCTTTGATGTAAGGAAGAAATAATTTAGGTGTAGATTCTTGTTCAGTGGGATTGGAAGGTTGTAGAGGTGGGGCGATGTTTGTGTGTTTGCGTATGTTCTTGTTGATTTGACATGTGTTGTAACCGTTCTGTAATAATATATGTTTTAGAATATTGAGTTCTGATTCACGGTGTTCGTCGTCAGATAGTCGAATGGAGCGGTAGATTAGGGTATTAACTACAGAGTTAAGTTGAGAGGGATGGTGGTGAGACTGGGCATTCAGATAACGGTTTGTATGAGTGGGTTTACGATAAACTGAATAGGAGAAGCCTTGGGATGGAAGTTTTTTGACCATGACATCGAGGACTGGCAGAGACCCATCGTTTTCCACTTCCATTGTGAATTGGATACTTGGATGTATGCCATTCAAATGATTCAAGAAGTGGAGCAACGAGTCTCCGCCATGGGGCCAGATCGCAAAGACATCTTCTACATAACGTAGCCAGCATGATGGTTCATTCCGTGAACCAAGTTTTTCATATATTATATATATATATATATATATAAATATGTATATATATATATACATATATATATATATATATATATATATATATATATATATATATATATATATATATATATGTTATATATATACTATATATATATATATATATATATATATATATATATATATATAATATATATTTATTCGAATTGTTGTTGCCCTGTGATCTATTTTAATCTTTGATAATTATTAAGCAATAACAGCTGGTTGAATCTTAAAAAAACTCGATTTTATTAAAAA
Source organism: Cynegetis impunctata (assembly GCA_030704885.1). Lineage (NCBI taxonomy): Eukaryota > Metazoa > Arthropoda > Insecta > Coleoptera > Coccinellidae > Cynegetis > Cynegetis impunctata. The sequence goes on along the minus strand of JARQZK010001501.1, from coordinate 336,066 downwards.
AATTGACGCTCCTCACTACGATATTCGTAATTGAAATTTCTTTGACATTTATTGATTTGAAAAAATTGAATAAACAAGGTTGCTTTGTATATGCTATTCAGTCTAATATTAATATTCAAAATTGTTATCATTAGATGGTAAGGGAAACCAAAGAAACCTTTACCTACGTAATGTTTGAAAATAATAATAATAGGGTACTATTTATCCAACAACAAAGAAATTAGTTATGGGAAAACATTAAAGAAGTGGAGTAGAATTATCGGTATAGTACGCTTATATGGAAGCAGCCGTTGACACGTGTTTCGGACTCTTTGGTCCTCATCAGAACGGCGTAGCTAAGTATTGGATTGAAAATTTGGAGATGAAAATAGTTTAATAAATAAAATCCTCTGTTATGGAAGAAAATCACTTATTTGTGGTTTATTGTTTGAACTCTCCGGTATGGGAGATTTGGTCAAACTTTGCCACGGAGGCGATTAATTCCATCTAATGATAACAATTTTGAATATTAATATTAGACTGAATAGCATATACAAAGCAACCCTGTTTATTCAATTTTTTCAAATCAATAAATGTCAAAGAAATTTCAATTACGAATATCGTAGTGAGGCGTCAATTTTTTAATAAAATCGAGTTTTTTAAGATTCAACCAGCCTGTTATTGCTAATAGTTATCAAAAGATTATATATATATATATATATATATATATATATATATATATATATATATATATATATATATATATATATATATATATATATATATATATATATATATATATATATATATACGTATCTGGTTTAGTTCGGTCAAATTTTTGGAATGACCACATCTTGACGAGGATGAGCAATAGCAAAAATTTCTTGAACCGGTGGCAGAAAAATATATTCAGCTCTCTTGAGCTATCTTAGAGGGTATTTTGCTCCTCCAGAGACCCTCCAAATTGAGTAAGGGTGACTTCCAGTGGTTTTAATTTCAATTTCACTTTAAGTATCAACTTCTGTCATTTCTATGTAGAAATTTCATACGATTTTGATGGTTTTTGATCATTGCAACTCCTTCAAATTCAGTTAAAAACCTGAACATTTGTACGTTAATTGAGTTGAGCACCTTGAGGTTTCCAATTTTTTTTCACACCACCGTAACTTTCACGTAGAAATTTTATGCGTTTTCTTTTCAAGCTTCATATTCAGTTACAAGGCTACAAATTCGTGATTGAATTAAACTAGGTATGTAGACTTTTGGAGGATCAAAACTTTTTAGATTACCGCCATTGTCATGTAAAAATTTAATGGCTTTTTTGCGATTTTCACTTGATACCTCAAAAATTAGACCTTATTGAAGGAGCCCCTCCTCTCACGTGCTACTTTCTTAAGTTCTCCTCTTTCTTTTAATTTTTGTCCTTATTATCAAGCAGATAAAGAAGATCGAAAAACTGCAATTTACCTTTTAATTGTTTGAGATGTCTGTAATCATGAGCAAAATATTCTATAGCAAAAATCAATCAATATCTACCACATAATTGAAGAAATAGAATATCGTCCATCTTTACAAATAAGTTTCGGATAACATACTATCATTATCAGATAATCATTCTGTGATAGTAGGATGTAAGTAAAATATATTAAGCAATATAAATAATAGATAACTTTCGAGTAGTACATAAATAAATGAAAACATCTAAAAACCGCATTCATCTTTCAAGTACTGCAATTACATAATTTGACGTCCTTGAAATATTATTTAATATTCAACTTTTGATATAAGTTTGTTTGATATAATATTTTCTAATGTAAAATTATTATTCTTATTTTAGCATGAACAAATAAACTTCTATTATGTTTCGTAGCGTGTTAACAACTATCTGTTGTGTATTCCGAGGAAGCTCCATATAATTCACCATTCGTTTGTTACAAAGCGAATTAGTAGCTAAGATCGTCTCCTCGTATCTCGTAACTGTGCGTGTACGCGAGTTTGCGTACGGAACGGACAGATAGAAAGAAGCTCTTTTTCGTTACATGACGATTTCTATGAGCTAACCCCTACCGCGAGACTTGTAAAAAAACTTCGTTCTAAAAATAAAATAAATTCGATAAAAGTTAACCAATTTTATTCATTTTGATGATGTAGGTATGTACCCAATCGATTTAAAACAAAGTTTGAAATTACATATTTCGATTTAGGGGGCGTTCAAGTATTACGTAACGCAATTTTTGAAGATTTTTGACCCTCCCTCCCCCCCTATGTAACGCGCCGTAACGGTTTCATGAACCCTCCCTCCCCCTCCCTAAACGTTACGTAACACCCAAATGGCCATATTTAACTTAAAGTCACAAATATGTTGCGCAAAGTACCTGAAAGTCCCTAAAAACCTACCTATGTTATTGTTTAAATGGCGTTTTCGTTAATAATAAACAAAACAAGAGTATTCTCACTCGCAATACATGCTTATAGTTTATTTAGTTTTAATAAATAACCATACATAATGTAAAATATGAAAGATGGGCTCAATTCGTCCTAAATAAACTTCTATTGCTAATCTTCATTTAATTAAATGCCGTTTTCCCTGACTTGGCTCTGTCCTTAACATACATTCTTTAGCTTCAGCCACACCATTATTTCCAAGCATTATTAGATTTCAGCTTCAATTAAGCAGATTTCTTCACTTGAATCTATTAATCAATTAACAATGGTGCGATTAGCCAAAGTTGGACCTAGGACCAAGATATTTTTCGTGTTCATGACTTTTTTATGATTGTACTGATGGTCAATAAGAAATCGCGACGGCATCTGCTGGGAGGCGAGATTTCAATCGGGCAACCTCACAAGAAGTAGTGATAAACTTGCATGATTCTTTGTTTTAGCTTGACTAGGTACCTGAGAGCTTGCTTGAGTTAAAGGATTTGGCATCGGCAGGTTGGCCGCAAGAAAGTATTATTCGGAAAGAATGATTTTCAAATGCACTCCTCAAGATGGAACAGCAAGGATTTGTAAGCGCATTTAATTACTTTGCCAAAAAATATCTCGAGCCATCGGACGTGAGCGCTAAATACCATTTTTAGTTTTTCTTTAGCAATTTTTTACATATCGTTGGCAGTTTATGGCACACTTGGCACACAAGTCAGCATGAAAGCTTTTCTATGGCGAAAACAGCTGATGATGCAAATCTCCCTCTTTTGAGAACATTACAGTATGAACTCACTTCTACAACACTGGCTACAGCAATGTGCTTCTGTGTATTACGTGTTTAAAACACTAAACCAAAACTGACAACGGGAACAAAAAAAATTACGACGAATACAGTCGAGGTATCCCATAAAACATGAACTTGGGAGAACAGAATAAAACTGACGGATACAATCGAGGGAGTCCCCGTAAAACATGAATGAAAAGGGTTCCCAATGTTACGTAACGCGTTGTTCGAACCCCCTCCCGCCCATGTAACGCATCGTAACGTTTTGCAAGACCTCCCCACCCCCCAAATTGCGTTACGTAATACTTGAACGCTCCCTTAGGTATTTTTTCAAAAATGTTTATGGAAGTTTGAATCATCTTATTAACACAAATTTCAATTGATTGCTAGTGACAGAGCATATTTTAACATACATAGTGGGCGGCACGAATGTCACCCAGTGCCAAGGGTTTGTCGCCCAGCAGACGGTTCAGACAGAAAAAATTTGGAAAACGAAAGAAAATTATAAAACTTGAAGCAGGCCTAGTGGATTATTAACCTAGGGAAAGAATCTAAAGAATGATCTAAATGGCATGAGTATTCACACCCGATGCGAAGCCAAGAAATTCGGTTGGACTGTATTATATGAGGATGTTTCATGACTTTTTGACCAGAGGCACCACTCTATTACCCATGCGTATATCTATAGTGGTTTCGCAGATATATATATATATATATATATATATATATATATATATATATATATATATATATATATATATATATATATATATATATATATATATATTTTATATATATATATCTATATATATATATATATATATATATATATATATAAATATGTATATATATATATATATATAAATATAAATATATAATATATAAATATATTATATATATATATATATATATATATATATATATATATATATATATATATATATATATATATATATTATATATATATATATATATATATATATAATATAAATATATAAATATATATATATATATATATATATATATATATAATATATATATATATATATATATATATATACATATATATATATAATATATATATATATATATATATATATATATATATATATATATATATATATATATATATATATATAATATATATATATATAATACATAACGGGTTATATGGTCATTGTGAACCAATCAGGATTATTATAGGATTCACTTTCAGGCTTCACATTGACTTTCAATATTATAGAAATATAGGGTTCGTTTTTTTAACAGAACGAACTATCTTTCTTCCATATAAATTAAATGCTGAGCGTCCTCACAATACGATATCTATTCTTTCAATTGCTACCAATGCATTAGATGAACAGAGAACGATAGATCGTTCTGTTGAAAATAAACGCACCTATACACAATATATATTCCAGTTTTCAAAAAAAAATATTGGTATCATAATTATTTTGTTTTTTTCAAATAGTAAAATTGTTTTCTTCAAAAAAAGGTGCTTTTGAATTTTCAGGGAGAGGGTGTACCCTTTACTATTGTCGTTCATATGAAATTTTCTCAAAATATGTTCTGACTTGTGATGGTATATTTGATAAGTCCCACTACCATTTCTTCTCTTTATTCAGTGAAATAGTTTCAAATTTATTTGACAAGATTGTAATTACTCGTTTAAACATAACTATGATATTTACAATATAGGCATCAGAAACTTGCCAAAGTGAGATAGAGAATTTACAGTTCCTTTCACTCATTTCTCTACCAATTTACGTTCCTTTAATTTCCGCTCTACATAGAGAAAAGTATCATTTCGTTGGTAGGTACACTGCAAGTTCAAACAGAGTTTATCAGAGAATGGAACAGTACCGTACGAATACGTTTTATAATTCTCTTTCCTGTTACAATACTGGGATTTTAAGAACCGTACGCTATTCTTGGTTTTTACTTTAAAGAACATCATTCTTTATCACACATAAAAAGTAAATGAGTAGATTTGAGTGCTCTTTGGTTTTTTATATGAGGTTGTGTAAGTATAAAGGTAAATTGTATCGTATTGTCACCTTTTTTCCACTTTCTAAACTTAGTATTGAACAAACTAACTCGTGTTTAAAATTAAACCCAATTTAATGAAAACTTGAACGTAGTTGACGAGATATTCGCAAATACAAGATTATTCTACAAGGGATCCAAACAATTTCTAAATACAGAAGTCGAGAACTGAAAAAGGTCTAAATTCACCACTGAGCCAAGCCTTAAGAGTATTCAATTCATTACCTGCAGAGATAAAAGAAATGGGTACATATCAGGCGTTTAAATCATTTTCAAAGAAACACTTAACAACTAACATTTTGAAACTATTCGATAAAGTTTCAATCAATCTGATTTGTAGTTTCATAATATGAATAATAATTAAATAATATCTCTGAACTCACTCAATCAGTGAAATCATTTCGCAGATATACTACAAAACTTAGTCATTTTACTGCTCAGTGTTCAACACTACCTACGTCCATGTATATAAATATATATATATATATATATATATATATATATATATATATATATATATATATATATATATATATATATATATATATATATATATATATATATATATATATATATATATATATATATATATATATATATATATATATATATATATATATATATATATATATATATATATATATAATATATATATATATATATATATATATATATATATATTATATATATATAGGCCTACTGGTCACTATCGGTTAACCATAAGATCTATTATGATTTACCGGATACGGGATGTGCATTTTCTATTTAAATTTAAGGAGGTAAATTTTGATTCAGCCCCCCCCCGAAACTCAATCCTGGGTGCGCCCTTGTATATATATATATATATATATATATATATATACCTATATATATATATATATATATATATATATATATATATAAATATATATATAAATAAATAAATATATATATATATATATATATATATATATATATATATATATATATATATATATATATATATATATATATATATATATATACATTTCAGGCATCAAATATCGTTTCCAGGTGATAAAAAACGGATTCAAAAACCTCTCTTCCATCTCACTTTTTACTTTATTTTCGGAAAAAATAAGACTGAAAATTAATTTGAGGAATTTAGTTTCCATGTTTTACGATGGAAGCATTTCCTTTTCCGGCATTATACAATAGACAGTAGAGAAGTACCTGCGAAGTATACTTTACGATGCAATGGATTTAAACGACGCCAGTCTTAGGAATATATTTGAGAAGGGTTTATCTACAATATCACGTAACTGAAGCCAAAAAAAGAATTATAATTTCGGGGTTGACTGATACTATATTGCCGGTATACTAGATGGGCATATACGAGGGGAAGTAAAAAAGTTCTAAAGGAATGAATTATACATCTTCTCAAGATAATCGTTAATGTCGGTCAATTTTATATGGAACAGAAAGGAAAGTAAAACAAACCGACTAAATTCATTTATTGCAATACCCAAAAGAAATAGAAAAAGCTTTTTATGCGATTCTGAAAATTCAAATTTGTAACGGGTCGATCTAACGAACGGAAAAATGGAAAATCGGATAATTCGGGAAACGAAACGGAAAGGAACTTTTCCCCACCAACTTTAAACCCACCCAGAGATATATTTACATATATTTTTTCAGTTCATTTAGAAAAAATTAACAATGCAAAAGATCGATACCTGCAAGCTTTGATTTGTAACTATTTTTCTTTGAATTTATATCTTTCAAATAAATATTGAGTCGTATATTCGATTTAATATTATGTTTTTTAATTTGTATGAATTTTAATAGTATATTATCATTATGATATATGATAAAATGAGTGTAAAGGGAGAAGTTAATTCTTTATCACCGTTTGTCAATTTTTATGATACAAAAGTATTGATTTTTGATGATGTAATCTTATCTATCTGTTATTACGTAGTGTTATCGAGGGTAATTGGGATTTTTACATGAAGGGCTGATTCCTTATTTTCTGGAATAGAACTAAGTAAGCGATTCTGTTGACTTTAATTACTAGAATATTGGTGTGAAAGAAGTCCTATTCGAACCCAACAATAGTTTTGTTGGATCAAGATCTTTCCCTGGAAATTTACTGTGTACGAATGAAATGAGATGTGAACTATAAAATAAATGTATGGCTTCCTTTGTCAGTTTATCCCCTGTTATGCACCTGTCGGCCCCCGTCGGTAGTTTCCAAACTACCTGTCATAAGTCATCAGTGGTTGTAGACAAATTATTTGTACCTTTTCTGTAGCTACTGAAATATATCGTAAATCTTCATCTTTCTGTATTCTGAATACTCTGAAGAAGCTCTATGATATTTACCTTCAAAATGTCGAGAATTTATATATATTTTAAACATTTTTCAAGTCTGAATTATTTTGATCTCTAAAATGATTTTATCAAGTCCCAAATTTTGAGACAAAATGAGGAAATATGAAATTAGCATCGGGTAACAATTGGTAATATAACCTTATAAATAAAGATGTAATACTTTTTGTTGGTGAACTAATCACTTGGGAAGGGCTGGGCCGAATTAGCTATTTTTGTTTCAAAATGTTCATAATAGTTGGAATTAGGATGTTATAGAAATAGAAATTGTAAATACAAGTTTTCAAGAAAATTTTCTAATTCGTTATTAAATAAACTTGCTTTTTTAAAATGAAATTATGTTCCTTATTACGTAAGTACATTACTTGAGAACGTGTAGAACGTTTTAGATATTTAGTTTTCAAAAATTCGTAATGATACCATAAGGATTTTAAGAGAAAATTGAAAGTTATTCAGAAAATTGAAAAATTCAGAAAAAACTGTTTTCTATGAGATTTTTGTATAAAATCTAGACCATTACTTAAGAGTCAAATGATGACAATGAGTAATTCTTTCTATGATTCATTCATCATGGTCCTGTAGAAGATTTCGGGAAAGTAGATCAAGACAATTATAAAGGAAAGCCTGAAAACTCGTACCAACTGCAAAAATCATTATTTTTTCATGCTTTCTCGAACATCACTTACTATAGAAACATATTTACATGAATTCATTTTGTTTGGTTCGTTATGCCATCGTGCTGAAAATCAATTGAATGTTATCAATCAACTAATGTATTTATTTTATTTACATTTTCATTTAGAAGTGCCCGAACGTCTTTGTTAAATTTCACATTATATAAAATAAAATTTTTCCCATTTTTAATTTTTTTTACACAATAGTTTGTTACAAATTCATGAAACAATAAAGATGAGCCAGTATTGCTTATGAAATCGAGTTTGTTACACTGTATATGAATAGTGTCTGAAAATATTATATCATGCAAATTGTGAATCAGCCATTAGATTTGGAATCATTGACTGGGGTGGCAATTCTAGAGCCAATGAAGCTCAAAAAAATAATTATTAGAACTATACAAAATTAAGTACTGAGACTCGTGCAGAAGTTAATTCATAAATATAAATATAATGACTGTATTTGCTTTTTATATTCATGATTGCTTATTATATGTGTATTAGTATATTCTCTGAATTACCTACTATATTAAACGCTGTGATAGTTCATATCGATTTAATACTATTTTTCAAAAAATTGTAATGCAGTTGGAACCTTCCAACTTTGAGGATTACTTTGGTTCTAGAAACTTGTTCTGAGTTTAAGTTCTTTATGTTCATCTTTTATACTAATTGTTGTGTAAAACTTGAAACTTTATATATATATATATATAATATATATATATTTATATTATAAATATATGCAACTATAATTCGATATACTTCAATTTAGGAAGTTCCACACCTACGTAAGGAATTTACACAGTTGTTTCAGTAATTTTGTAGTGATTCACTCGTTGAACTTCGTAGCCACGTAATAAATTAGCTTAAGTGAATATATTCCATTACTAATTTCCTTTCGTCTTAAGTGAGGTACTTTTAATCTCCAAATGCAGCATACGACATTATCGTACTTTCTCTACAGAACAATAACGGATACCTTCCTACGCATCTGACTTTAAATGTCTCCTTTATAATGAGTGTCATTAAGATTAAGAGTAACCTGGAAGATGGAAAGATGAAAAGGGTCAATAAAGCATAATAATAACTCTGAATAGTGCTTAACGTATCTGAATTTTGTTTGTTTTTGAACATTGTTGTTGTTTTTATAGTTGCTGCAATCTTTTCTATATTAAATACACACACACACACACACCATCATATATATATATATATATATATATATATATATATATATATATATATATATATATATATATATATATATATATAATATATATATATATATATATATATATATATATATATATATTATATATATATATATATATATATATATATATATATAGGTATATATATATATATATATATATATATATATATATATATATATATAGGTATATATCAATATATATATATATATTATATATATATATATATATATATATATATATATATATATATATATAGATATAGACTTTATTGAATAGCTAACGTTTCGTCACGAAATTCGTGACTTTCTCAGAACTTTTGATGGATTGAAATTAATTTGGCGTCTATGAATTTTTAAAAAAATTGAAAAGTAACAGAAATATGTTAAATTACATTTTTTTTGGTGGCCGTCTTCAGTTCCTAATTTCGTGCTATTCAGTCCAATATCACCACTCACGTATGCTAATATTGGATGGTAAGGTACCACAAAAACACTTACTCACATAATGAATGAAATGAAATTTTGAAAGATTGAGATATCAAAAAAACTACCAATGTTTCATCAATTTTCTTGCGACTGTAGCTGTCTCTAGTTACTAATTAATTACGTGCTATTCAATCCAATATCAGCACTCAGGTCTGCTAATATTATATAGTAAGGGGAACCACAAAAACCCTTACTCACATAATGTACGAAATGGAATTTTGAAAGATCGAGAAATCAAAAAGAAAGAAGAACTACCCATGTTTCATTATATTCTTGCGGCTGTCTTAACATACTTGTTATGTACTATTCATCCAATATCAGCAGACAGGTCTGCTAATATGAAATAGTAAGGGAAACCACAAAACCCTTCGGCATGTAATGTACAAAACAGGTTCTCAATTTATTAATTTGAGGACCTAAAATTATACCTATTTTAGAAAAAACGAATATTGAGTATGAGATTCATGGTTGGTTGGATATATATATATATATATATATATATATATATATATAAATATATATATATATATATATATATAAATATTATATTATATATATATATATATATATATATATATATATATTATATATATATATATATATATATATATATATATATATATATATATATATAAATATATAATATATATATATATATATATATATATATATATATATATATATATATATATATGTATAATATATATATATATATATATATATATATATATATATAATATATATAATATATATATATATATATATACAATGAGATTGAATGCTCGCACTCACTTGGTGAAACATCATAAAGTATAAAGTTTAAAATAAAACACACTTGGCTTATGTTTCACTATACAAAAATATTTAGATACTGTATTTAGCAGTAACGAAAGTCGACATGTTTCGAGTTATGAACTTTGCCAAGTTTGTTTCATTTTGAAGTTTATACTTTATATATATATATATATATATATATATATATATATATATATATATATATATATATATATATATATATATATAGATATATATATATATATATATATATTTATATATATAAATATATTTATATATATATATATATATATATATATATATATATATATATATATATATTTATATAATCTCTTGATAATTATTAGCAATAACAAGCTTGTTGAATCTAAAAGAACTCGATTTTATTAAAAAGTTGACGTTTCGCCACGACATTCGTGGCTTTATCAAAACTTTTGAAAAAATTGAAATTTCTTTGACATTTATTGATTTGAAAAAAATTGAATAGTTAAAAAAGACTACTATGTTTCACTAAAATTTTTCGGCTGTGGCCGTTCGTTGTTATTTATTACGTGCTATTCAGTCCAATATTAACATTAAAAAAAAAAAATATAGCATGTAATTAATAAATGAAGACGGCCACAGCCGTAATGAAAAATTTTTGAAACAAAAATAGTACCCTATTCTTTGACTTTTCAAAATCAAAATAATTTGAACCTATTTCGAACATTACGTGGGTAAAGGTTTCTGTGGTTTCCCTTACCATCTAATAATAACAGATTTGAATGTTAATATTGGACTGAATAGCACGTAATAAATAACAAAGAACGGCCACAGCCGAAAAATTTTAGTGAAACATAGTAGTCTTTTTTAACTATTCAAATTTTTTCAAATCAATAAATGTCAAAGAAATTTCAATTTTTTCAAAAGTTTTGATAAAGCCACGAATGTCGTGGCGAAACGTCAACTTTTTAATAAAATCGAGTTCTTTTAGATTCAACAAGCCTGTTATTGCTAATAATTATCAAGAGATTAGAAATAGTTCACAGGCAACAACAATTCGAATAAATATATATATATATATATATATATATATATATATATATATATATATATATATATATATATATATATATATATATATATATATATATATATATATATATATTCATATATATATATATATATATATATATATATATATATATATATTTATATATAAATATATATATATATATATATATATATATATATATATATGTAAGCAGAAGGACACATTGCGAATTCTACTTTAAAAAATTAAAAATTCTGACTCTTCCTGCACTATTCATATTCGAATCCATCTGTTTGGTTCGCAAACACATTCATAACTTTTCAGAAAGACCAAATCATAGATATCCCACAAGAAATTCAGATACCGATATTTATTTAATAACGCCCACCTCCGTCTTAACAAAAAACTCCTTTACCTACAATGCCGGAAAGTTATACAATAATCTACCATTGGAGCTAAAATCTTTGAGTACGTACAAAAAGTTCCGAAGTACGACTAAGGCTTTTTTTTTGGAGAGACAATTTTACTCAGTAGCAGAATTTTATTCTGTAACTGAATTTCACAATGTACCATATACCCTTGAGATCCACATTCAGTAGCAACATATATTAATGTTTTTTTTTGTAATATACAAAATTTTATATCTGTATAATAAGTTTAATTGACAAATATGTTGATTCTTAACATATGTTTATACATAATTGACTGATAAATGTTTTTCTATTTTGTTCCTCTATTTTAAGATTCTTGTTTTGGTCAACGATTGAAAGTGTGTTTTGTTTGATTAGTTATCATTGTTAAATTTTATTTTTAATTTTTTATATGTGCTTTGTCGACAAAATTTTGTAATTTTATAGGACAATAAAGCTATTTCTTCTCTCTCTCTATATATATATATATATATATATATATATATATTATATATATATATATATATATATATATATATATATATATATATATATATATATATATATATATATATATATATTTATATATATAATATTACTGTATGAAACACTTCAAATTTACGAGCAAATTAATCCCTAAATTGAAATAACTATATTTGACACACGATTAGTTCATAAGGCTGCAATGACATATAGATAAATTATTGATACAAAATTGACTCTTGTATAAGATTAAATAAATGATAAATCAATGATGATTACTTCTGTCGATGTTTTGTCTCATTAATCGAGTGGTTTTATATATCCACAAAAAAAAATTAATATTTTCTACTCCGTTTTGCTGTTAATAACTAGTGTAAAAACACAATAGGTAGAAATTTTCAATCATTATACCTAATTTGTTCAGATTTCCGCAGCTGGAATTTATTATTGTCAACATAAAATAATTGACTCAGGTTATTATCAGCATTTTCAGTTTTTTAAGTAAATATGACGAAATAGCAACGAGGTTAACTAATCACCTAATAGAAATAATCGTAGTTGCCCAATTTAATTGAATCATAATGTTACAATTAAAATAGCGCAATATTTGTTCTATGATAAGTCGAGAGAAACAAAATGATGATGGTATGTTACAATTCCCATTGATTCTACGTCAGAGTTTTTTCATGAATCACTTTGGAAAACTTAATTTATTTCCTTTAACATTTATACACAGGAAGTATTAACGTAATTGCGAGAAATTCTACTGATGGTAGTCGATAAAAGATTGCGTTATTCAAGGAGGAGTGATTCAGAGATTCATGTATTAAATATGCATAATATAACCACGACGGACGCAACAGAACGAGTTGGAATTCATATAATTGGAGTCTGTTCATACATTTTTTAGTGAAGATTTAATATGTTATGGAATGTTTAACACGTTCGCGCCGACGGGTGAAGTAGTGAACACACCATGGGCCGCAATAGTCAAATTTGTTTTTGGGCTATATAATTAATTCTTTTCGTATATTTTAATGTTTGAAATACTGTTTTTTTGTTTTTTTTCTTGTTTTTTGCTTGTATCACCTGTGGTACATAACGGCTCCTGCAGGAAAATCAATTTAGAGCCGCTGTGTACCACCGGTGGTACATGCGAATTCATCTGCTTATAGAAGCCTAAAAAAGGACATCAAGTATTGAAGCCTCTAGCTGTCATCGATTATAATAAGGCGAAAAAAGGAGTAGACGTCTCCGATCAAATGTCGGCTTATTATACAACTCTTCGTAAAACGGTGAAGAGGTATAAAAAAATTATGTTTGAGATTATTCTTGGTACCTGTATTGTCAATGCGTGGGTATTGTATAAAAAATTTCGTAGCAATAATAAGAAAATGGATATGCTTAACTTTCAACAAAATAAAAATTGCCTGTTGGACGAACCTCAAGAAATTGAAGTTATAGAAGTAGAAGGCCCAAATATACAATAATGATATGGTCCATCGAACTCCCAAAAGACCAAAGTTGAATGCTTTGAAAATCATAAGATACAAAAATATGAAGGCACAGCACGGCAGTCGAGAAGAAGATGTACAATTTGCTATCAAAAAATAAAAGAAGCCGAGGGATACAGGCAAGCCACAACTAAAACTACTGTGCTAACTGTCCTAATGAACCAGCGATGTGTATTCCTTGTTTTAATGAAAAACATACTTGAAAGTATTTCGTTTTGTATTTTTCGCAGTTTGAAATGTAACTAGTTCAGTTTGTTTTAATAAACATCCATACATTTTGTATTCTCATTTTCACTATACTATAGTTTTCTCTTTTGAGCCAAATGCGGAAACGCTGGTATATGATGTTGAATATGTCTATGTAGGGACCGTAGATCCAATATGAAAATCTTTCTTAAAACTGTAAGGATTTCAGAATGCATTTACTGACAATCTGTACATGTACCACCGGTGGCCAAAAACGGCTGCTACAAAAACTTGACATGTACCACCAGTGGTACATGTCGGCGCGAACGTGTTAAGTACCGAGAGTCAGTCAGTGCAATATTTAACATGAATTTTTGATATAACAATGATTCTCTAAACTAATTACTGTGATTTTTAATGAAGCATATTCATCGTATAGAATCCCAAAAATTTGAAAGAATAAATAAATATTTCGGGATAATTATGGTGATAAAATTTTGCTATATAATTAAACAAATTATAATAAGAATTATCTAACACGCTTTTCGAACCGAGGTTTATTTTCAAACGTTTGTGTAAAGTAATAGAACTGAATTTTTGAAATCAACAATATGTATTAAACTAGTAAAGATAGAATTGAGTAAGTTAAAAGTGATGGTAGTTAAGCCAACATCAGGAAAAAGATAAATATTTTTGGTCATTCAAAATATCTTCATTATGAGTCATACAGACTGTTGCTTTCCACTTCTCATCCATTAAATGATGAAACTAATGAATTACATGTTTCATAACAACAAATTTTTCACAAATATTTAAAATGGTTTTACCTTATATTGAGTAGTACGTGCAAATTATCACAATAATTATTTAAAAGTTTTTTCTCGTGTTTATTAGGTACATATTTTATACTTGTGTTGTTCAATTTGAAATATTTTCTGGTTAAATATGTATGTATCAGAAGGGATTATCACGAGGATAATTATGCCATTCTGAGAGTTTACTACATTGATGAGAGTTTTTCCATTACTTGTTAGCTAAACGACGTATAAGAATTCAAGTGAGATCAATTTCGTCATAATGAGAAATATAAAATCTGTATAATTATTGTATGGTAAATACCTATATATATATATATATATATATATATATATATATATATATATATATATATATATATATATATATATATATATATATATATATAGGTATATATATATATAAATATATATATATATATATATATATATATATATAATTGAAAAAATTGAAAAGTCGAGAAATATACAAATATGTTTAATTTTTTTGCAGCTATGGCGGGAAAATTTCAGTGAGTATAATATATGCCGAGTTCATTTTTACAACAGAATTAATCGAAACAAAAAAATTAACCCAACAAACTCAAGCACAAACAACCTAATTTCTTCCACAACATCCACTCAATTTACCAGCCCTTTATCCGATAGACTTTATGCAGATTTAATTTTATCCACACGATCCACTTATTCAAAACTATCAGTAAAATTCACAATATTTTTTGTAGAATAAGTGAAATATTGAAAAAAATCGTAAGGGTAAGATTATCTGTGTGACTATGGAATAGCAGGTAGTTTGTGAATGAAGACAGACACAAAAAACTGCCTGTTCCTTGACATCAATTTTTTAAAAATTTATAAAACCAAAGTGATTTTGAAATTACAAAAGTTTTGAGAAAGTCACAAATGTGACGAAACGTCGCATTGTTAATAAAATTGGTTTTTCAGAATTAAATTAACATTAAATGGCCTCTTATTGCTAATACATGAGAGATGAACAAGTAAAACGATATGAGCTAATATAGTATATATATATATATATATATATATATATATATATATATATATATATATATATATATATATATATATATATATATATATATATATATATATATATATATAATCCTTTGATAATTATTAGCAATAACAGGCTTGTTGAATCTCAAAAAACTCGATTTTATTAAAAAGTTGACGTTTCGCCACGACATTCGTGGCTTTATCAAAACTTTTGAAAAAATTGAAATTTCTTTGACATTTATTGATTTGAAAAAATTTGAATAGAAAAAGACTCGGCTGTGGCCGTTCTTTGTTATTTATTACGTGCTATTCAGTCCAATATTAACATTCAAATCTGTTATTATTAGATGGTAAGGGAAACCACAGAAACCTTTACCCACGTAATGTTCGAAATAGGTTCAAATTATTTTGATTTTGAAAAGTCAAAGAATAGGGTACTATTTATCTTTTTTTTTTCAAAAATTTATCATTGCGGCAACTTTTTAATAAAATCGATTTTTGAGATTCAACAAGCCTGTTATTGCTAATCAAGAGATTAGAAATAGTTCACAGGCAACAACAATTCAAATAAATATATATTTAATATATATATATATATATATATATATATATATATATATATATATATGTATATATATATACTTCTTATATATAATATATATATAATAAATATATATATATATATAAAAAATATTATATACCTATATGAATATATATACTTCTATATATACTAATAAATATAATATATATATATATATATATATATATATATATACTATATAAGCTCATATCGTTATATGAAATGGAATGAATTATGACATTCATACTCGTATTTTTAGCCTACTTAAAAATCATATTTCACTATTCTATTGGGATAAAAATTGTACTTAAGTAGTTATAATCTTCATTCAATTCAAGTATAATGATACAAGAAGGGTGTTGTTTATGACTTGAAAGTATTGAGAAAAATGATCGAAAGTAAAAAAAAATTATTTCTGCCATAAGAGTAGGGCAAGAATATTTCTGCAATTATTCATGTTAGAAACTGTAACTTTTAGAACAGCAAAACCTATCGAGGAAGCTGGCATTCATTATGTTGTTACATCTGGGAGTGTTCAACTAACAATAACTTCTATTGTGAATTAATCTAGGAACTTACCCTTGCAATGATAATCCCCCTGACAGTAATACCAACTTGAGGTTGAACTTTTATTACAACCCCCGGCTCTATGATAAGTTTTGCTCCTCTTTCAACAATAATATCATTCCACAACCAGTAAGGACTGAAAGTACGGTTGAAAATCACGACTCCATTCGAGATAGTACCACCGAGATGTTCTGTCAATTTTCCATTTCCATCTGAAGCGTAATTTTCCACGTTGTCGAAATTTTCGCAGGTCACTAGAGAAATTAAAAAAACGTGGACGAAAGTCCGCACTAAATTGCACATTTTTTAAAGTTCGAATAAATAGTTTCATGACATAATTTCCAGTTACCGTTAAGCATCCGTTCAAGCTCAATCGAAATTAAAAGAATCGTTTTTGAATCTGTGAAGAGTTATAATTAATTTGATAGAAAATGGGTTTAGTATATACCATAAAAAAGAGATCCGATTGCGTTGTTCGCTTCAAATGGTTAACGGATAAATAAAACACTTTCTTTTAGACGACCACAGATTATTTCGTCACAGATGCATTCTCAGAATTTTTCTCGTACCTACGCTGATTTGTATCGATTTTAACTTTGTTGTTAGTTACGTGGACATTAAAGGCGGTCAATCGAAGATTGTTGACCATTCGATATTCCACAAACAAAACACGATTCACAGAACACACACAGATTCCTACAAATACAAAGGGCTGTTAGAGAAGGTCGTTTTTTAATCGTGCTCACCGTTGAGCTTCGTTACAAGGCGCGGTTGTATCGTTATTGTTTTTTAGTTAAAAACCAGGTACCCCCACTACGAGCACACCTGTGACAGGTAAAACAGGTGGGATAATTTCAGATTCACTCGCTAGATAGCGATAAAGCGCCCTGGAATATAGTTTCCTTTATACAACGTTCTCGTCTTTGTTAGGATTCGAATGTAACTAAGTGGACGACTGTGCTTTGGATATAAATCGAGTTGGTCGTTGATTCACTAGGTGTAATTGTTGTCAATTATGAGGTTCATGTTTTTCAAGCTCACCTAATGGGTTATTAACTATTTACGGTACACCGTCCGCAATGATGAGTCCCTTTCTTTCTCCTTCTTAACTCTAACGTGGGTAGTAATGCCTAAATTGCAAATTAATAATGGCTAATTTATGTTTGCTCATTTAAGAAGAAGATGACATTATATGTTCTAATTATGCTTTGTCGGAAACTAGTCAAGAAATAGGGAATGCTGTTAGTTTCATACCTAATGCTTCTTCAGAAAAATAAGTGAACCAATTCACTGTTATAGAATTCATGAGGTCCATTCATCCAAAATATTCCACCTCAAATTTCATTGCCTTAGAAGTTCGTTATCGTTGCTTTAGTTAAATTGGTATTGCAAATATTGAATATTGAATGATTTAATCTCGAAAGCATTCAGTAATTTATGTTATTATAGATGTTGTACGTCGAATTATTCAGGAAGCTAAGATTCCTGATTTGGGACAATTTTCGCTCTAAAAGTTGATTTGATTTTCTCGGAATCAATTATATGAATCATAGCTGAGGAATTAAAATGAATTGCAGAACGTTATTCGACACTAATCCAGCCAAGTCTAGAATATCTAGGCCCAAGATTTTTCAACTTAATACCCGAGTATATATAAATATCTACACTAGATTTGTTTGGATGAAATATTGTTAAATTTTTACTGAAAGAAGATGACCCTAAGATATAAAAAACACGTTTCAATTGTTGAAAATTCATTTTATTCATTAAATGAATAGCCACAAATATTTAATTGAACATATAAAATATATAGACCAATTGAAGAAATTAAAATTATTGAATACAGAGGTACAGAATTATTAAATTGTCATCACATTCAATAACACTACACTAGTAGTAGGTATTTCAATTCAGAATGGAATTTTTTGCGTATATATTATATATCTTAATCTAAGTTTTTTAAAGGAAAAGAAACGAGATTTAACAAATTTGACTCAATATATTTTGTCAATATTGGTAAAACAAAGTATAATAGTTCAGACCAACACATTTCCTGAATTTTAGTGATTTTCTGTCGAATTTGGTGGATGCTCCCTCACAGAAACCTTTAGCGAAATTGACTGCTCAATAAGATGGATTGTATTCATATATACAAGTGATCCAGAATTATATACATTAATTTCTAGAGGCGACGGTATGTCCAAAAATGAAGGTACTACCTACTTTTTGTAAACTTCTCCATAAGCGAAAAATTAGGGAGATACTTAAATTGATAACACGATTTTCTCAGTATCTTCCAAACGGTTTCGTTCAAAATGTTCATATTTAAGGTGTGAATGTAAGACAAAATTATAATAATTTTTATGTCACCACCTACCCCATCTCCTATGAATACAGAATACAGGGTAGTTTTGAATGGCAATGAAGGTTATTACGTCACATTCTTTTTATTCTTCATTACTTTCAGAGATTCCTGCAAAAAAAACCAATTCCTTAGACTTTTCATCGCAGAAAAGGAACCTACTCTTGTTTCATTTCTATAAATTAACCGTTTTAGAGGTTTTTGATCTGGAATATGAGGGCATTTTATAGTAGGTAATCGTTACATTTCTTCAAAGGAAATTTCTGTGGAAATGGGACATGTATTATAAATCAAACTACAAATTATCATGAACTTTTCAATCAAAACTGATTGGAAGATATTTAGAAAAAAGGTTTTCAATTAACCCCTTTTAAGGTTTGTTTCTCCCTTGTTATTCGTTTTTGGGCATAATTGTACAGGCTGTCCCATTTTCGATGTCCTTACGGGGTAACTCGCTTATTTTTAAAGATAGAGATTTGCGGTTTTCGCGAACGTTGGCTACTTTTTTGTGAATCTCACGATACCATAAACAAAATTTTCATAGCTTGCTTCGTTTTTGAGATACAGGGCGAAGTTGAAAATATTGCATTTTGGCCCTCGTCTTGTATCACAGCTATCTTTCAACTTATAGGAGAAGTAAAAACTGTGTTTTATACACTTTTTTACTTAGAATCCAGTGGCGTAGTGAGATTTTTGAAATGAGCTGTCATTGTTCAGATATAACCCAAAGTTATATTTTTTTAAATGGGACACTCTATATATTTATCCATATTCAAAACATAAATGCTTTGAGCTTTTCAAAAATATATGATACTTATATAATATTTCAAGTATTAGCCCTGCGTTTAGAGAAATTGCATTTTTGTTATAGCAAGTCAAGACAAATATCACTTTAGTAGAACGTTTAGCGCAATAAACAAATATCACTCTCATTCATATATGGTAGCATGGAAAGTATTCATTAAAAAAATATTATTCAGTATGAGTCACTAAATAATTTGACAAAACAATAAATTTAAACTCTTATGAAACACTCTTTATCGACTATAAACGCTGTGGACCTAATTAGTAGGTAGCTATGGAAAAAGAGAAAGTGCAGAATGTATATAAGTTCTGTCACCTACCTGTCAAAGTTAAAAAAATTTTCTTACAATGGCGAATGATAATCCAAGATATCAAAATTACGAAAAATTAGATATGGTTGGGATATACTACCAAGTTGGTTTCAATCCAAATCAAGCGATGGACCTCTATTTTGAAAGGTATTTACAATTACCCATTTACTGGGTGTCAGTAAGATAATAAGATAGGAATTTTAGTTTTTCTGAAAGGATACATGCGAGTGGGAGAATATTTGGAAGACGAAATACAAATTGGAAAATATTAGCTATTTGGAAATGCCTAGACCATAAAGATATAGAAAAGAATATGATGAAGATGCTGAAATTAGTGTTCTCGCAAAGGTAGAAGAGAACAAAAATACTTCTTGCAGAGAAATTGAAGATTCGATTGGCATTCCAAAGACAAGAGTTTCGAATATATTGAAAAAGCATGAATATACCCCCTACATACCTCAAACTATACATCATCTGCACCCAGGGGATGCTGAGAAGCGCATTGAGTTTTGTAGGTGGTATATATAAAAGACGGGAGAAAATATGAATTTTGGGCATTTAGTGATATGGTCCGATGAAAGCTATATAAGTAGCGCTGGCATTTTTAATCGAAATAATCATCGTTATTGGTCAAATGAAAATGAGCACGTTACGGTGGATCGTCAACAGCAAGGCAGATTCGGCTTTAATGTATCTTGTTTCGTTTTTGGAGGAAGATTGGCATACCGCATTTTCGACGGTAACTTGAATCACCGAAGATATTTGGAAATTTTGGATGATTGTCTTTGTGAACTACTCGACGAAATTCCGTTGGCTCAATACGGACAGAGTTATTTCCAACAAGATGGCGCACCTTGTCATAACGCAGGTCCCGTTAGGGCTTTTCTTAATGAAAGATTCCAAAACCAGTGGATTGGTAATAATGGTGCCATTAACTGGCCACCAAGGTCCCCTGACTTATCGATATTAGATTTTTTCATATGGGGCTTTATGAAAAATAAAATAAACCACACGCGACACGAAAATCGAGATGCTCTCATGAATGCCACGAGAGAAGCTTTCGAATTCTTACGCATAAGACCTTTGTTCTTACTGCGGTCGATTGATGCTATCCTCAGAAGATGTCGGTTGTGTCTTCAACAGAATGGACAGCAATTTGAGCAATATTTATAAAATATTTTCAACCGAAACATAATAGAGCTTTGTTTTGTAGCAGTGTTTCATATAAGTTTTAATTTCTGTTATAATAATTTTTAAAACAATCTTTGTTCAGTAACTTATATTAAATAATATTTTTTTAATGAATACTTTCCATGCTACTATATATAAATGAGAGTGATATTTGTTTATTGCGATAAACGTTCTACTAGAGTGATATTTTTCTTGACTTGCTATAACAAAAATGAAATTTATCTAAATACAGGGCTAATACTTGAAATATTATATAAGTATTATATATTTTTGAAAAGCTCAAAGCATTTATGTTTTGAATATGGAAAAATATACAGTGTGTCCCATTTGAAAAAATATAACTTTGGGTTATATCTGAACAATGACAGCTCCTTTCAAAAATCTCACTACGCCACTGGATTCTACGTAAAAAGTGTATAAAACACAGTTTTTACTTTTCCTATAAGTTGAAAGATAGCTGTGATACAAGACGAGGGCCAAAATGCAATATTTTCAACTTCGCCCTGTATCTCAAAAACGAAGCAAGCTATGAAAATTTTGTTTATGGTATCGTGAGATTCACAAATCTCTATCTTTAAAAATAAGCGAGTTACCCCGTAAGGACATCGAAAATGGGACAGCCTGTACATGAATGGCGTACTATCACCTCTAGAAATTATTGTATATAATTCAGGACCACTTGTATTAGCAGTGATGCCAACTCCGCTGTTTTCTCCATAAATTAAATTGAAAAATTATATACGGAGTATTTTAAGGGTAAAATATTTTGGGTGTATTATCAAGGATAACATTCTTTGGTTCTATTTTTATTGAATAGTGTTGTATAGCCATAACAGCTGACACCCAAAAATAGAGTACAATGCAATTTCTTTATTATATTGAAATGAATCAATCAGTTGGGGAGTTTCGGTTTGAGTTTAGTGGTTTCTGAAACTCCTCTAGGGGTAAATTTCTAAAAAATATCATCATTGAAATATGTTAATGCCAGATATTCAAATACCAGACACAATTGTTATTAATAACCCTCATGTCATCAAAAAAATAACAATTCTTGTAAAAGTGAAACAATGATAATGATAAGATATTTAGTTTAATAAATATCTTGCCTTGTCCTAATTATATACATGAACAAAAAGTCAGAAGAAGGAAAAAAATTAAGAGAATGTATACATATTTCTAGCCTATAATTAAAAAAAAAATTGGAACAGGTTTTCCACAAGTCATTCCGTTTGAATGGTTTGAAAGTCAACCATGCTTTAGTAATTTTGCCCCTGATTGACTGTTTTATTACTTCATAAACTAATTCTTTACAATTGGAATTTATTCATTTAGGTATTGCTCTGTATCTAAATCACTAAATTTACCTATTTTTGAAAAAATTGCAGAACTCTGAGAAGCACATCCAACACATAAACAAATTGAAATAATTTCCACCAAAATGAATCCATTGATTCAGATAAACTGAGGTAGTTTTGTCAGACTATTCAAGGAAATTCAAACTTTTTCATTCTTCCACTATTATAATATCTTATTTGTAATCCCTTTTCATGTGTCGTAATTAAACAGGAAGGAATACAATAGTTAAATTAGCATTTCTATACTAACAGGACTTTGGGATTTGTAAAGAATATAAAACATATATACAGAGAAACATTTGGCATAAGTTCAACTCTGGATGTTGTAAATAATCTATCTGAAACATGTATTTCCATTACATGTAAACTGGGTTGCCTATCTAGTTTCGGGTGTCGAATGATAACTTGATATTATTGGAATACAGAAGTATGTATTATGTAATAGTTATTTATGTACCAAGTGCGTTATATAGTTCCTAACGCCCGGAGGGTAATATTCGGCCCGAAGGATGAATGTTGCCCGATGGGCGTTAGGATCTAGTAATGCACGTGGTGCATACAAGATTTTATTTTTCCCGAAAAAATTATTTTATTATAATGAAAAATCGATTTTAAAATCGGTTCATTGCTCCTATACTTTCCATTTTCCTTCTCATAGTAGGCATGTCATTTGTTGATATTTTGATGTTTGTGAATATTTTTGTCATCATATTTAGTGAATGTCATTGCTACTTCCTTTGTGTAGTCCTATAGAAATAATGAAAAATGAAAATTAATTTATCCAAGAATATCATAGAAAAAGCAGCCAAAGCTGCGAATAATTCATTGCCGTAGAAATCCAGAGTCGTATACGACAAAGATTATGAAGTATTTAATCAATGAAAGTTGCTTCATTTCTCCTCGTACAATTAGCGGGCATTATGATCCATAACTTACGCTCATTACGCCCTAGGGCATTATGAGTGTGTTTATAGCAACCGTATCCAAGGTGAAATAAACATATAATATACAAGTGAAAAATAATTAAAATTTAGTATTGATATCAATATTTATTATTGATGCAGCACTTTGACTTGTATAAGAATGAGAAATTTTCTTTGCTGTTTTGATAAGTTGGCCCAATTACAAATTCATTCTCCAAAGGCACATACTTTACCTTTATATATTCTCAGTTTTCTGCCTATTAGAATTTCCAAGATGAAACATGGAAACGTTGATTTTTGAAATAATGTTTCAATTGTATAGAAACCAATTTAACAAATGAAGCAAAAAACTTCTTTGAAAAAAAATATTATTTTTCTGAACGAAAATTTGAAATTCAATAGTGAGGCAAGCGGTTAATATAATTATTGCTCTAATTTTATGTATTTAAATTTGCGAAGAAGTTTCTATATAAGTATGAATAAATCAAATACATTGTTTTAAGAGTTAATTAATTTAATATTGATAATACCAAGGAAGGAGTTTTATCAGGTCACGTGTCCTGACACGAGTCCAACATTTTTACCCATCCCAAAATGCGCACAACGCCGCTAAAGAAGTTTTCACTTAAAAAAAATTCATCTGTATGTTCATTCCTTTTTCCTGTATGTGTGAGGGAGGAGGGCACTGGGTCGAAGCGTCGCGTCATGTCTCGAACGGCTCGGCAAGAATTTCATTTATTTCAGCATTTGAATGAACGCAGTACGTTGTCTTGTGAAATACGATGACCAGTTCGACAGAAGAGGATCTCCTTGTATTAAGGTTAATTGTCACTATGGCGGAAGAAGAAGAAAAAACAACAAAAAAAGCTTGGTTCAAGATATAAATCAAAGTAGAGAAACTTACGGTTAATTTCATCATTTCTTTAATGATCTTATACAAGATAAACATTTTTCAAATATTTATGGATGTAAGAGGAAAAGATTTTAGAGTTACAAACTGAAATATGAGACAAGAATCAAGAAATATTTGAATCTTCTCGCCGCCTGTCACCGCGCATTGAGGCGAAGCGTCAAGAGAAACGACTCCCTTAAGGTATACGCGCACTTATCGGAAGCGTCGCGAACGGAAGCGTCGCGAAGATTCTTCGCCCAAGAAGTTTACATTAGTTTCAATGGCAGCCCGCGCACTACGGCGTCGCGAACCGAAGAGTCGCGTCAGTCGACGCGCGAATTCTCTTCGGACCAACTAGGAGTCATTTCTCTTGACGCTTCGCCTCAGTGCGCGGTCACAGGCGTCGAGAAGATTCAAATATTCGTTGATTCTTATCTCATATTGCAGTCTGTAGCAGTATTTGGTAGGAAGTGGTGCTAAATTTGTTGGCAAATATTCTTCTTTTTCAGTATCTAGCCGTGCAGAGACATTAATTAAAGGTAATTTAAATATTTTTGATATGATTGTAAAAATTGGTTTTCAGATTGAAATTTAAAATGGGTGCTCATCGTATCTCACTAGACAACGTACTGCATTCGTTCAAATTTCAAATGCATAAATAAATAAAATTCTCGCCGAGCCGTTCGAGAAGTGACGCGACGCTTCGGCCAAGTGCGCGGACATCAGCTAAATGACTCTTCGTCTCGCAACGCTTCCGATAAGTGCGCGTAAACCTTTAGTTGGTCCGAAGAGAATTCGCGCGTCGACTGACGCGCCTCTTCGGTTCGCGACGCCCTAGTGCGCGGGCTGCCATTGAAACTAATGTAAACTCCTCGGGCGAAGAATCCACAATATTCTTCGCAACGCTTCCGATAAGTGCGCGTGTTCCTTTATCGGAAGCGTCGCGAGACTAAACGTCATTTAGCAGATGTCCGCGCACTGGGCCGAAGCGTCGCGTCACTTCTTGAACAGCTCGGCGAGAATTTTATTTATTTTAGCATTTGAAAGATCGCAGTACGTTGTCTTGTGAAGTAAGATGAGCAGTTCGTTAGAAGAGAATTTCCTTGTATTAAGTTTAATTGCCACTATGAAAGAAGAAGAAGAAAAAAACAAGAAGAAATGCTGGGTTCATAATATAAATTAAAATAGAGACTTTTACGGTTAATTTCACCATTTCGTTAATGATCTTATACAAGATAAAAAACTTCAAATATTTCTGTATGTCAGAGGGAACTTCTCGACGCCTGTCACTGCGCATTGAGGCGAAGCGTCAAGAGAAACGACTCCTAGTTGGTCCGAAGAGAATTCGCGCGCCGACTGACGCGCCTCTTCGGTTCGCCACGCCGTAGTGCGCGGGCTACCATTGAAACTAATGTAAACTTCTCGGGCGAAGAATCCACAATTTTCTTGGCGATGCTTCTGTTCGCGACGCTTCCGATAAGTGCGCGTGTACCTTTAGCCAGATCAGATGATATAGTTGTATGTACAAGTGCATTAAGGATGGGAGAGACAGGATATTTAAGGAAGATAGGAAGTGTGGGTAGGGTTCAGAGGATTAATACTGGCCCAGCATTCGCCTTGTAAGTATGCAAGCAGCGACTTACTTTACGCCATGAGGAAATTTCTGACAAAAGCTCATGGCAGACCAGTCGACCCCAGGACTTCTCGAAGACTAGCCAGCGTACCTAAGTACTTGGCTAACTAACTTGGTAAAAGGCTTCTTCCTTAGAGCCAAGCTTAATCTGAAAAACTGTCTAAGGATATCCGCACAACGCGCCTGGATGGTCACAGGTAGCCTAGATGGTAGAGTTGAAAACCGCTAAATACTCGCACGTCGCGCCGGAAGATTGTAGCTGGTCATACAGAAATCAACCCGTGAAGTGTGCAGATATGTGGTTAAAATGGATGATTCAAGTAGTGACAGTGATGATTTCTATTCATTAGAAGAAAACAATGCTACAAAGTGGTTCTTAAAACAGAAAGCTAAATAAGTTTATGTTCTAAGCAAGCCCTTCATTTGTATAGATTAAAATTCGAAATTCCCAGCAATTATAATCTTTCAAATCCTTCCTTTGTATGCCTTCTATTACCGACACTGTACAATGCAAAAATGTTCATTCGCTTGCAAATGTAGTAGTACTACGAAACTGTTGTCGCAAACAATTTAATAAAAATAGTGATATAAATAACAAAGTAAGGTGATTCTCATTTATATTTAAAAAATGTATTATCACAAAGTACCTAACGGACAAATCCATCCAATATTTAGTATTTTATTTCTGAATACGAAAATATTCTAAAATTTCTACTTCTGAACAAGACATATCAATTTTTCCACATCCATTCCGCACGCTGGATACCCTAAGAACCAAATATGGTTTTCTTATAAACAAACCCACATGCTCCTCAAGGCAAAGACGAAAATCGATGACTATTTCCAAATTTTATATAATATAGCCAAAAAAACAACCGTATGGCCTACGACAACTTTTTCTTAATTTTATTCATATCATCGGGTAAATAATACTAATTTTGTATTAACAATTTATTTGTGCCTTCTAATATAAAAGAAAAATATAAATAAAGTTGAGTATTACATTATTATATCATATTGAAATGCTGTTCCATATATACATAATACATATCCAAAAAACTGATCAGTAATTATTTATCTGAAAAATTGAATGTAAATTACGAATTATGTTCTATTATTCAAAATAACAGAATATAAAGAAGTTTAATATTTACTGTGAAACCAGAATGATTTGACAATAATATCATAAACATGTTTCCTTTGACATAGTTTTTCATAATTTGCTAATATACATAAGTCATTCAGAGTACAATACGAAAGATATGATAATAGTTCAGTAATAAGGAAAATATACTTTCAATATAAGACTAAGTAGAATAATGCATAAAAAAATAATGTGTTAAAAAGTAAATCACAGATATTTTTTGCCTGAATTCATGAAATGTAGAGTTCAGCTATATTCAGGTTGTTTTGCAGATTCAACTTTCTGCAAATACATTTCTAATAATTTTACCTCAATTTATTAAATTAATATAAAGTAACATTCGTCCTGGTTATCTACTTATTCAAATAATATATAGCTATTTCATAGAACCTATAATAATATTCACTAGAGTCTGTCCAAAATACAAAACCGCGATATATTGTTGACACTGTCTATATTTCCTTCAATTATTAATTATTGCTATAATTTAAATGAAGAAATTGAGTCGTTCCAAATAAAATTCAAGAGCATGTTCAACACATGTCTTACTAATAAAGCTGCATTCAGTACCATACTCATAAGTTTGAGTTCAATTTAAAACGAAATTAAAATTTTATAGGTAAGTATTTTATAATAATATGATAGAAGTACGTTTGATATAAGCATACCTACACTGGAAGAGAGAAACTAAATTTGAGAATTAATGAAAGATCATCCTTTTTCAACACAATTACTGAGCTAAAAAAATTTTATTTTATAATTACACACAAATTTTTGATAAATGGTTTTATCTGAATCAATGGTTCCCTAAAAAGGTAGACTTCATTTCATAAATGTATGAAGTGCTCTTTACTCGAATAATATCAAATAAAATAAGTAATTGTGAATACCTGAACACCAATGAAAAAAAAGGTATTATATAACAAGTGTATTAATTGAATAATACTATAAAAGCAGGATTGTTTTTGAAAAAAAGGATGTCTTATTGATAATTCTAGTGGACTGATTCTCCAGAAGTATATAATTGTGTACAAATAGCGCTCTGAAAAAATTTGACAATAAATATTAACATTAACAATTAATTTTTTGGTCGAATTTTATTGTTATTATGACCATTTTGTTGGATGAAACAATGCACAGACATTTTCTTAATGAGTATCCACATTTTAAATCCACAATCCTCACAGAAAAATGGTTGATCTTGTCTATTTGCATTGAAGTAAGCGTTCTAACAGCATAATTCAGTGTTTGCTTAAATTTCTCCTGAATAATTTATTTCCGTTTTCGATCTTGACAAGATAAATAATTTAATTGAAATTAAAAAAATATACAATTTGAAAAAATCTGTTATATTACAAGTGTGTAACATGAACATTTTTCTCCACTGTAAGTTACTTGGTGGGCTTTTAATATGATGATATTCAGAATTTCTCTTGTTAAAGGGGTAGCAATAATTATCAAATAGTATTTATAAGACAATCTACAGCAATGGCTTATATTTGATTTATGAAGAGAAACTCGTCATATATATATTTAAAAGAAAAACAGAATGAATACGTTCCCAATAAGCTGAGTTTGAAATGGAAAGCTATATAAACTTCTTCTATAAAAAATATTTTTGTCGACAAGAAATTATTTCAACTCTTCCATCTTACGTTTGAACAAATATTGGAAAATATGTTACCACGTACACAATTGAAAATATAATACTCTGAAGGAAGAATATTGAATTATTTCACTTATGAAAATTCATGTTAATATAAATGGAACAAATTTATTTGGTCTAATTTCCAGTTTATTTTCACATGAATCAGACAGATTCCGACGATCAAGTAATTTTAAAGTAAAACAATTGCAAATAGATGAAGACATTGATACCTGAAGTTCGTTAGTTTTCACGAAGTACATCAGTTATTACCTGCATTACACTTGAAAGAATTACTTAGTCGTCGAAATTGGTTATATTCGTGTGAAATAAAAAGGAAATTAGACAAAATAAATAAATTTGATTTACATTAAGTAATACTCCGCTTTGTTCTTCTTATAATGAATAAAAAAACTCTTGATATCTAAGTACTGGCCATTCGATAAATATATATATATATATATATATATATTATATATATATATATATAATATATATATATATATATATATATATAGCTGTACCTGATGATTTGAATTCAATCAGCCTAACTAAACGAATTAATAGGAGTCATGTATATGAATTATTATAATTGAAATAATTTTGAACATGGATTTATTCTTCTTTTTCAGAATTGATGATTTTTCCCATCTCTCATTTATTGACTGTATTCTCAGAATACCATTGATAATAATGAATTTCATTTCTCCAAGTCAAGATTTCCGTATTGTCAGAGTAAATACCCGAAAGTTTCGAATGAAAATGTTTCTTACATTAAGACAGAAGTCAATACTGTGTCATTTTAAAATCTATATTTAGCGGTTATGTTTGAGTTTAATTCTCAGTGCGAAGTAAGTGGCGGTTCGGAGCACTAAAAACAGTCCGAACAGAACAGCCACATCCACAAGGTAGGTATGCATATCATCATTCATCGACATTTCTTCTAAAAAACGTTTGGGATACTTGAAATGGCAATAAAAGATGTTACAGTCCAATTTTTCTCTGTCTAGGCCATATATTGCGATCATTGTTCCTTCGAAACTATATTTGAGGTAACTTATATATGGTAGCCATTTAAGGTAGTAAGGTATGTCATTCAAATTCGCGAAGAATCCAGAAAATAGCACCATAGGTACTGAGGAAATTGGTCCGAAAAATACCCCACTCTGAAAAAAATTATGATTATTTTCAATTCTGCCTATAAACATTTATTTCAACATAATTATAAATCAACTTAAGTGAAACAAACACTTTGCTTGGTTCCACAAAAATTGCTATATTTACTTGACATATATGTTTCGGGTTATTAGCATATCCTATCACTCACTAATGATTATATGCATATATAAAGGGTGTTTTCTTCAGAGTTTCACAACTTTGAATTAATATAAAATTAAGAAATATATTTTGAATATCAATAAAACTGGCGTTATTGAATAGATAATTTTATGGCATTGATGTTTAAATATTATTTCGGCCATGTATCCTCCACGGCTGGCGCGTACTAGGCGCAATCTGGAACTCCAATTCTCACACACTTTTCGCAGCATTTGCGGCCGTATTTCGCCAATTACTCATCTAATATTGATTTTCAGGTGTTCAATTGTTTCTGGTTTATCGGTATAGACATGTGACTTTATATAACCCCAAAGAAAATAATCTAATGGGGTTAAATCACACGATCTTGGTGGGGCCAATTGTTGACCATTACGTGAAATTTTTCGTTCATCAAAACTTTCTTCGAGTAAATCAATTGTAGCGCGCGCTGTGTGGTACGTAGCTCCGTCTTGTTGGAACCACATGTCAGCAAGATTAATGCCAGATAATTGAGGTACGAAAAAAATTTCTTATCACATCTCAATACCGTTAACTGTGAGGCCTCGGTAGACCAGGCGGTATGGTTTACCGCTTGTAAACCGAGGATTGTGGGTTCGAGTCCCACCTTGCTCTTGGTGTTGTATATGTCCGGAATTTAGTGGTTATAGTTTTAAGAGGAATTGTTGGGTAATGTACATCGTTCACAAGCCCATTGGCCATCCGGAACCGGCGTTAAACTGTAGGTCCCTCGAGTTAAAAAAAAACCTTTAACTGTTGACAGTAATATTCTGATCATCATCGTTTTTGAAGAAATATGGACCAATGTCTCCGCCGGCTCATAAAGTGCACCAAACAAAAATTTTCTGTGGATGTAATGGTGTTTCGACAAAAACTTATGCATTATCTTCACTCCAAATGCGACAATTTCGCTTATTTATACGTACCTATTCAACCAAAAATAAGCTTCATCGGTGAAAAAAATTTTGTATGGAAAATCAATATCAAATCTTCCATAACGTGGATGGACATTTGCCGAGAACGGTGAAGAATTGATTGATTTGGGTATTCTTCAATGCTTTCCTGTACGGCGGCTACAGCTTGTTCGGTATGCTCTGTTCGGCGTCTTACGGAATGCACATGATCATTCAGAGTGAACGTGGAGCGAAAACAATCCATAGTTATTCGGATTAGCCGCTCTGATGGACGATTATGATAGCCATAGAATGGACGAAGTGACGATAAGTTCGACGAACAGAACCATAATTTTGATAATAATTTCCACAATTTGCAAGCGTTGTTCTGGCGTAAGTCTATCCATAATGAAATGCCAAACCAAACTAAACAAAAATCACCTATCTATCACCTGTTAAATCGGTTATCAAATAAAGCAGTACTGCCAAATCAAAGTTGTGCGCCTCTAAAAAAAACACCCTTTACCTACCTCAGGATACCCCCATCTTTAAAGGAGTAATATAAATAGATACCTTGTTGAATTTTCAAATCACTTTGATATTGGATTAATAACTCGAAACATATATGTCAAGTAAGTATAGCAATTTTAGTGGAACCCAGTGGCGTAGATAGCTTTTTGCGATGGGGGGGGGGGGTATGACTTAGTGCAAAATTTCATAAGTTTTTCTTCTAAAGTTCTATTATTGTTGATAAAAATAATCTTTCATGTAGATAGTACAAAATAAGCAGAAAAATTGAATTAAATTGCAAAAAATTCAAATTATTCAAATTGGAAAAAATTTATCAAGAATTAGTGAAAAATTGAATTATATTAAATTGGATATATAAATCATTGAACATATTCTTGGGAAAATTAGAGAAGAAAATCTAGTTTTCGGCGTTTTTCGACATTCATGACTTCGTCAGCTGTGATTCCGATGTCACGATGAATTGCCAGAGCAGCCAAACCTTTCAAAAACAAATAATTAGAAAACATGAGTTTTTAATTTGCAATGAATTTTATATATTCAGAAGGGTCATTACAAGTCCACTTCTTTTATCGTGCTCCTTTGAATCGTTTCTATTCGCTTCAAACGTCGATACCGGCAGCATAGCTAATATTCTGAACAACATATTGATATTCGAAAAAAAAAATGTCTAGGCAATCATCAAGTTCTATTATTGAATTTTTAGGCTTAACGTCGCCTAGACGAATTAAATATTTCTTCCACACTTTCAAGTTACGAGAACAGCAGGTGTGGCAGTAAGAAATTTTTGATAAAACTCATCAGTTTTGATGAATTTATCAACTGCTTTGTCAATTTCGTATAAATCATGCTTGAAAAACATGGAAAATTTTTCTAATATATTTAGTCTAGTCAAAATGTGCTTTTTTGTTTAACTTTTTTCAGCAGTCTCGGAAAAATATGAGCAAGGTGTCACCCGATTCGGAATAGCATATAGACGTTTCTTGAGAAAAATAAAAATACGTTCGTGAAAATTGTGAAAGTAAACAATATACTGAAAAAAAGGGGGTTTGGTTCTTTGCCAATATGTCAAAAATTAATTGAGATTCTTGAAATTTGAAGAAAGATTCGAAAAGAAGAGGAAATTTCCCAAAAAAAAACACCCAACTACTGGAACTGTAGGATCAATATTCATAATTTTCTCAGATAGGTAAAAATATGGCTGAAAACAGGTAATTTAGTTTGGGCAAGTCACGCCCATTTAGGACACTTCAACAATTATTTTTCCATATTGAATATGAAAATTAAGGAATGAAAAATTCAGACAGTCACTAAATCGGTGAATGAGCAATAATCCAGCGACAATAGCTATTTTTGAATTAGTTATGCAATAGTTAATTAACAATTTTTTGGTACTTGAACATGAAAGTTGTAAGTGTGATAACTGTTCACTATGGATCTGAAATTATTTTTCATTCTTGGAGCTATTATTATAAGGCTTCAGAGTGAATCCCCATTGAAAAAATTTCAATTTTTTTGTTTTTTATTGACAATTTACGTCGGTATAGTTTTTCAAAATCAAAATAAATTTTTTTTTATAATTTTAATGATCCGTTTTTTATTATCGGAAGCTACATGGAAATGGTTTTTTCAATATTCATCTCCTATTGTTAATAAATTGTTATAAACAAATGCGTTGTTTATAAGAGAATCAAGAAAAGAAAGTTATGATTAATTAAAGTGCGTAAATTGTTAATAAAAAACTGCAAAATTAAATTTTTTAACAGGAATCTATTCTGCATTTTTTTGAAACTAGCTCCAAGAAAGGAAAAAAGTATCAGATCTATAGTTTAACAGTTATTACACTTGCAATGTTCTTGTTCAAGCAGCAACAAACTATTGCATAACCAATTGAAAAATCGCGATACAAATGTTTTGTCACTGGGTTATTGTTCAT
This sequence comes from Cynegetis impunctata, assembly GCA_030704885.1. Taxonomy (NCBI): domain Eukaryota; kingdom Metazoa; phylum Arthropoda; class Insecta; order Coleoptera; family Coccinellidae; genus Cynegetis; species Cynegetis impunctata. Next base: position 301,753 of record JARQZK010001501.1, on the reverse strand, counting down.
TTACCTATCCAGTAAGAACCTGAAATTTTTCATTCCTTAATTTAATATTTAATATAGTTGAACAATGTTTATTGTTAAAGTGTCCCGAATGGGCGCTACTTTCGCAAGCCAAACTACCCGTTATCGGCCGTATTTTTACTCTGAGAAAACTATAAATATTAATCCTACAGTTCCGGGACACTTTCTTTTAGAAAATTTCCTCTTTTTGTATATGTATTTAGATATCAAAAATATCAATTAGTTTTTGAGATAATTTTTTCTTTCAGTAAATTGATTATAAGTTTTACAATTTTCAAGAACGGAACTTAAATTTTTTCAAAAAATATCTTCATGCTCTTTCGAATCGAATGACACCTTGTTCATATTTTTCCGAGACTCATGAACAAAATTGAACAAAAAAAGCACTTGTTGACTAGACTATATTCTCATGATTAGTAAATCTTTCTCCAAGTCCAGAAATGGATTGAACGCTATCACAGAAAATTTTTATTTACTTAAAAATGTTATGGAGTAATTAAATTGTCAAAGCCGAAAGTTACTCATATTTTGATACTTACTCTACCTCAAAAAATATTCGAAATATTAAATATTGATTGAAAATATTCTATGTAAACAGAAATTTAATCAGCCATTAGGAACAAAAAACGTGTTTGACATGAAAAATTTTATTTACCAAGGAAGAAGTCAATCAAAACCTCTTCTCAGTTCTCTTCTTTCCAAATTTTATACTACCTATACTATTAAACAAAAGTGCTCATGTTTTAGATACACCATTAAACAAAAGCTCGAGCACTGTTGTTTAATAGTAAGTACAGTATACAATTCATAAAGAGAAGAAGTGCGAGGTGATTTTGGTTGACTTCTTCCTTTCGAAATAAAAATTTTCTATTAGACCCATTTGAACTTTTTTAAACACGTTTTTTGCTCAAAGTGACCGATTAAACTTACTAATTGAACATTGCAAAGAATATGCTCAAAACTGCTAGTTACTGTACCCAAAATTAGAAAAACGATTCAATTTCTTGATTAATTATAATGTTGAAATTATGAGTAGATATTGCACACACAATTGCACAGTCGTCACGAAAACATATCTAGATGATTTTCATGTAATCGCACATACATAATACCAAAAGAGATTCTAGTGCTTAATAAATTTCATGTATACTTAAATACGTAGATACGAAGACTTTTATTCAATTCTATTATAATTTTCGTAGGCTCATGGGGGGGGGGATTGATCCCCTTGACCCCCCCTATCTACGCCACTGGTGGAACCAAAGGGAGTTTTTTTAGTTGATTTATAATGTTGAACAAAGTTTCACCAAGTGTTAAGCAACCAGCAGTAAATTGACGATATCAAAACTTTATTTTTACCTCTATACTGAAGGCTGCACCGATTAAGAGACCGAAACTTTGACCCACAAGTGCTGTTGCAACCGAAATTATCATTACCATAGCAAACCTAGTAAATTCCATAGGTTGAGCAGTGAGGTAATAAACACCCATTACGTAGCCCATAGTCATCACAATCTGAAAAAGTACAGTAAATATAGTGGATACTAGAGTAACTAAAAATGTTACTCACTTGAAACGGTATATCTGCTAAAGTTTTGGCGAAGTAATAAGGTTTTACCGAGTACCAATAGTTGAGATGTTCTCGTACAAAAACAGATATTTCCATTGGAACTAGAAAATTGTCAATTGTGAGTATTAATTCATAATTTATTTTTGGGTATGTACATTAAGATCGATATTAAATGAATAGAATGTGAAAAACTGGTGGTAATGATGAATGTTGAACTGTATCATGTGATTTATGGCACTACCTAAGGAAAACATTGAAAGTTTTCTTCTGTAAGACAATAGAGTAGCTTACTCAATGCAGCTGAAGAAAATTCATTAATTTCAAAATAAGGGTTGAAATTGAAATCGCGGATAACTTTCCTGACGCGAATATTCTTGCGAAATGTCTTTTTCATGGTTGGAAGTGTACTGCCGCAAATGCTTCTGTAGTCACGACTTCACAAAACTGTAATCCCAATATTCTGTTGATTTGTCTGAGTGTTACTTAAAATATTTCTATAAAAAATGAGTCAGTATAATAATCATTTTCTCAATTACATGTAATGTTTACACTATACTATTCCGCTTTGAATTACCGTCGTAAAGAAGGTCTAGTGACCGAAATTGCAATCGCAGTGTTATATTTTTCAGAATATTTTGTGATAATAAACGTAGTAAATTCAAATTTAGTTTTGTTAATCAAAATAAAATAAATTGTATCTCATCAGAATGTTCGTCGGTAGATGTCACAATACTACTTGACTGTCGAATCTCTGTTTACCCGATGTGTAATCGTTCATGCGTATACAGCTCATGTATTACAATAATGGGGCATATATCGAACTTAGGCCCTTTATATCTATTTTGTTGTTAACTGTGTTGTTCTGGTTTTTTTGTATAAAAATCATTTCTAGGATTTCGCGTGATTTCAAGTTTTTTTCTATCGTTAGTATGTATGTTTCATCGTAATCGAAATCATGTCTTTTTGATGTAGAGTTGTTTTATCTGATTCTGAGGCTGATGCGCTATCTGTATTTAAAACTGTTCAGTACACAGATAGCGCATCAACCTCAGAATCAGATAAAACAACTCTACACCAACTTAAAGAGCAAAATTCCAACAGAAAAGAAATCCCACGTAGTATACAGCGTTCCCTGCAAAGATTGCAATAAAGTATATATCGGACAAACCTCACAACGTCTACAAGATAGACTAAAAGCCCACAGATATGCCAAAACAGCGAACACTGCACTGAACAAACACAAACAATCAGAAAGACATGATTTCGATTACGATGAAACACACATAGTAACGATAGAAAAAAACTTGAAATCACGCGAAATCCTAGAAATGATTTTTATACAAAAAAACCAGAACAACACAGTTAACAACAAAATAGATATAAAGGGCCTAAGTTCGATATATGCCCCATTATTGTAATACATGAGCTGTATACGCATGAACGATTACACATCGGGTAAACAGAGATTCGATAGTCAAGTAGTATTGTGACAACTACCGACGAACATTCTGGTGAGATACAATTTATTTTATTTTATTTTTGTGTCTGTGTATATATGTTTTATATTTAAGCATTTGACTTGTATTTTATCCCGATTTTAGCTGATGAAGATGGAAACTCCATTGAAACGTCCTGTGAATTTTAATATGTAATGTTTGAAATAAACCTGTTATACCAATAATATATATATATATATATATATATATATATATATATATATATATATATATATATATATATTTATTGTGTAATTTGCAAAATATTTTGAAAAACCTTCCTCAAACAACGAAAAAGACGTAGCGACCAGCTGGTTACTGCGCAATACATTCGTGACCTTTCCTACTCTCAGTAGATTAATATACTTTGGTCAAGAAATTGCAAAATTTGTTAGTGCATAACGGCAAAGTTGAAAGCTCAATCCACCAATTTGTTATCTATTCCAGAATATCTGTTTCCATATGGCAGCATTTCTCAACCTTTCAGGATTAGCGGCCCAATTTTTAAGCATTATTTTCATCATTATTTTATTTAGTTTTGATTTAGTAATTTCAGTCAGCTAATCAACTTTTGAATATTATATTCTCTTTGATATTCTCGAGTCCCCCCTTAAGTGTGCTCGCGCCCCACAGGTTGAGAATGGGTGCCATAGGGTAGACAGTTCATGATTATCCAAAATGTCGATCAAAACTTACATGTTAAAATAGTTGGCATCATTGAAGTGAACATTGTGAAAAGATTGATAACAAACAAGCAACCAGCATTACTCATAACTTTTGCAGCATCATTTCCTATGTCATAATATATCAGACCTAATAAAAACCCTATGATTATATGTGATAGTAGCCTCATCCTAGTGAGCATCTTATCTCTCAATGTGATGTAGGTTGTCCTTTTGAGCAAAATCCAAAATTGCATCAGTCCAGAAGCAGAAAAATTCTGAAGACTTTTTTGGGTCAAGTTATCAGAAGAATCAAGCAATGAGGTTGTACAAGTTGGCGGTTGCGTTGAATTTTTCATCGTGTCATTCTGGGTGATGTTGCCAGAGCCAATATGGAGTGTGGTGGTCTCCTTGGAAATGTCGTTAGAAATTTTTTTGCCACCAACCTGTAGGTCCATTGTAACCTGCCTTGACGTTCTATTACATTTTCCAGCATCAACGGCAACCACCAATTTTTGAATGTAGTCTCCGTGTTCACCGCTTGCTACCTCCATTACTGGAAAATTCAAGAAAACAAAAATTATTATTTAAATGAGTTCTTATATATCTTCAATAATTCTTAAGGGTGTACCAATGTCTGATACTGTTGCTCCTAAACTAGGTGTCATATTTAAAAAAAATCTAACCCTTTCGAAATTGACTCTCATATTCTTTAGCTTCTGGCATAATGACCAGCTTTTCATAAAATGCTATCAAAAAATGAAATATAAAGAATTTCCTATTCCCTCTAATATGGAATCGTAAATGATATCAAATCCACAAAAATATAATACCCTAATCATTGAATTTAAAGATAAAATTAAGTCTAATAGATGTTGCAATTAGCTATCAAAAATTTATTGATCTATTTCGAAAAACAAATAAATTGAATGAAGAAAATTAAGTTGAATATAAATAAAATATATTCAGAATCCCCAAATCAAATAGAAATAATTATCAGTACTGGTAATGTCTAGTTTCAATAGCCACATTTTAAAGTGTGGTGTGTTTATATGTCAACTATGGCGAATATGCTACTTGCTGCTGCTACTTCATGCAAATTCTGCAACCAATTCAAAAGAAAAGGTTTCCTTTATTTCGTTTTATCTGTAACTACTTATGCAAAGTTTCAAGTTGAAAGAACTTTTAACAAAAAAGTTTCATAACATAGTATTTCCATATTTTGACACTCTGAGCCTTGAAAGATAGAATTTCGAAATTTTTTTTCCAAGTGCACCTTAATGGTACACAAAGACTGTCTCCGGATCTCAAGTATCTATGGATAACGAATCAGGCTGAGTCTAATTTTTTCGTTCTTTTATTCAAGAGAGACTAATACATGTTTGTATTTCTCCTTTAGATTTTTCTTCGATTCATAAAGTTTCTCTAGAACACAGTTTGGTTTTAATGTATATTGATTTGGTAACGAAGACGCGTGTTCTATAAGAAATGAAGAAAAAATGTATAAGCTATATTATCTATCTCATCTACTACTCAGGTTCAGATATTGAGAATCAACAAATATTTAATTCACATAAATTGAAGATACTTCAGTGTACATGAAGGGTACGTACCATAATCAGCAGGATTGTGGTAACTGGGACAGTTCAATCCCATTGAAGAGAGGAAAGGTACCAATTCCTTCACTATGCCTCTATAAATACACTGTCCTTCCGTCAAAACATATAAATGGTCGAACATTTCAAATAACCTTGCCGAAGGTTGATGAATAGTACATATAACTGTCCGGCCACCCCTAGCTAACGATTTTAATAAGCATAAACACTGAAAACACGTAGAACTATCTAAACCACTTGTTGGTTCGTCGAAAAACATCACTGGAGGATTGTTCACCATTTCTAGTGCAATAGATAATCTCTTCCTCTCTCCTCCGGAAAGTTTGGAAGTGTGATTGTCCACGCATTCTCGCAAACCTAACGCTTCTATCACTTCATTGACGACAATTTTTTTGTCAGCATTGCTCACACTTTTTCCTAGTTTTAGGTTAGCGGAAACGTTTAGCGCTTCCTTAACTGTCAAATGCGGAGAGAGACAATCGTCTTGCATGATGTAACACGACATCTTCCGGAATCTTCTGAGACTTCTTTCCTTTCCATTAATTAGTATTGAGCCGGTCAAGTTGGATGTCCTACAATAAATAACTTCATTACTAAAGGCAGCATTGCAGATGATACAAATTTATATAAAATGCATATTATTTGAGAGATAAAGTTTGAGTAATTTGGATCAACCAAATTTTGATTGCAGCGAAGGTAAAAAACACCTCATTGTAATTTGTATTATTATGCCTTAATCCTTTGTAATTATTAGGAATATGATTTTACTTTGTGAAGATTAATAAATTTGCCATATTGCTTTATAAAGTAAGTACAAAATGCATTTATCTTCAAGCGGTTGAGTTGTCGTCATTTGAATTTGGAAACATCTAACCTTATATATCACTAGGGTAAAAAACGCATAAATGTATTACTAGTAAATAATACTATACTTTTTCATTGTATGCATGAGAACTTTACTTGCTGCTTTATAATACCTTTTACTCAATATGCAGAAGAAGCGGATGTGCGTAAAACAACAAAAACTATGAAGAAATTTGGGAGCGGGGTTGGGGGTGGGAAATTGTACGCACTCACCAAAAAGCCCTAAAAGCCTGAATTTTGGGTATGTTGTTCAAAAATTATTTCTACAATTATGTTTTTGCTCTCATGCCATTATCCTCCCAAAAGTTTAGAAATGCCAAAATTTTGACTGCATTAATCCAATTTTTTTTTAGTTTTATTCTTGCTCTGACTCAAGAATACCCCAGATACCCCAGCTCATTTGGTCCTATATATATATATATATATATATATATATATATATATATATATATATTCGAATTGTAGTTGCCTGTGCACTATTTTTAATCTCTAGGTAATTATTAGCAATAACAGGCTGGTTGAATCTTAAAAAACTCGAAGTGAAACGTCAACTCTTTAATAAAATCGAGTTTTTTTAAGATTCAACCAGCCTGTTATTGCTAATAATTACCAAGAGATTATATTATATATATATATATATATATATATATATATATATATATATATATATATATACATATATGACATGAAAAAATTCAGGAGGAATAAAACGGAATTAAAAACAACTCCTGCACCTTACTGTTGACTTCCAAGACAATGTAATAGACCACTATTTTCCGAAAAATACTAAAAATTGTGAGATTCAATTCTTCCAAATTATGTATGCAATTATTCAGAGTATTAATTTATTCACTCTGGATTATGTAAACTAATGTCAAATTTCATTTTTCAACAAATTGGCTTCAGTATCAATTAAACATATGAATGGTGCTTTGTACTAAGTAGAAAGTGATAAACTCTTAATAAGGTAATAAGGTAACTTTGAAAATGTAAATCTGCAGTTACGAGTAAATAAGGCATAATAAAAAGTATGAGTACCTACATGGCTATACAGCATACATAATAGAATTTGAATGATCAAAATTCTTCTCTAGAATGTATTCCATTAAATATAACAGATATACAGTATTCCTTCTCTGTTCACACGTAAATCTGCATTTCGTTAATTGAAAACGATTTTTCTGAATTTTTTTTTGATATTCCATGATTGGTAGTATTCTCTGGATAATACGACTATGGTTCAAATCTTTCAGAAATAAATCATAAAATTGATACAACCATAGTAGATAGTGTTTAAATACAGAATTTTGGGAATTAATGAACTGTTGCTTCATCTTCTAACATATCAGAATTATTTTTTGTCATGAATAGGTAATTAAAAAAGACTTATTTAAGAAATTCTTCGATTTCTTAAAATATTGAAATCTTTACTTTACGAAACTGTATTAAATAACTCTGAATTAATTATGTGATAATATCAATACCATATAGTAAACATGAATTCGAAGCGAAACAAATGAGTACTATTTTCTCACTGATTAACAAATGGCATTACAAATTGACTACTGCGAAAACGCATCTGAGATTTTTTTTGGATGAAGGATTACCTATTTCGTTAGATTGACTGAAAAAGCTCCTAACAAAAAGGAAATGTTATCTGCAAATCAAATTATCTAACTATCTCTTAAGGCCTTTACACATTAGGCTACCATGGTGTCACCACATGGTAACGTTGTTCTATCGGGATCATTGCATATTGAGCTTTGGTGGAGCGATTAGTCGCTCGTCCAGACATGCGGTGGCTCGGGGATTCGATTTTTGCGGCCACCACGTCATAGTACTGTTACTTATTGAGCATTGCATACTTAGCTTCCTCACAGTGCCACCAGTACAGTGAAGTGTTATGTTGAGTGAAGATAAACATGAGTTGTGATAGATGTGACACAGAATGATAATAGACATTGAGAGTAGACATGTTATGTGGGACATGTCAAAAGTTTAAGTCGGCATAGATGGAAAAAAGAAGTCATGGATGTAGCATGACATTTTCTCACTCATTCTCACTTCAACAAAGCAAGCAGCTTCTATTCAAAGGGATACTATTTCTGGTATTGGTTTAGTTTCCTCTAATTTTGTCTCTTGATCAACTCAGAAGCTCGTCAACAGTTGTAACACATATGCTTCTAATTATCGAACTTACTTGGGTTATTGATAAGTTGTAATCTGTGGTATAAAATATACCATCTGTAGTTCGCTCACGCAAAAGAGGATTTATCTAATATTCAAGATTTTCACGGCATTTCTGAGAACGCAGAAATACTTACTCCAATTTCTACGTACACCGGGTTTTTCGACGTCCATGGTGCAACTACCTTTTACACACATATCTATCTTGGTGGCTTGTGCCAGTGTAAAAAGTCCTATGCAGCTACCATGGTGGCAACACCAATGACTGGTGGTTGCGCCTCCGTGGTGGCCCAATGTGCAAGCTACCTTAATTGTTCGTAAATGCCGTTTCCATGGATCTTTGAGAAGTTACTTCGAACACATTGAAATAATAATGTACAGGGATACTGCGAAAGAAAAGTAATTAACTGAATTAGAATACTTACTTATAGCCAGCCAAAATATTCATCAATGAGCTCTTGCCAGCCCCCGAAGGCCCCATTATGGCCGTGAGTTCCCCCGACTTGAAGGAGCCGTTGACACATTTCAAAATAGTCACCTGTCCTCCCTTTTTACGTTCTGATACCGAATAGGAGAGATCGTTGAACTGGATATCCACAGGAGGCCGTTTGGGCAGATGGGACAACATTATGGTTGGTTTCTTGTAACTACATGGACTGCTCTTATTGGGAACCTTCCGAAGTGTTCCGCCATTGCTGTTTATTGTCATTGAAGTTCGACCATTACACTGTACATATTGAGGATCACTGTGAATATCGATAGAAGAAATCATTATTCATTGATGTAGTTACAAGTTGAATGAGAAATAACCTTTATTGTAGTTTCAGTTAAATCAATTGCAACGTGCTCTTGAGTGGGGACTTATCTGATCAGCGATACATTATTCAAGCTAATCCATACTACTTTTTAGTTTATAAATAACCCCAGGTGTTTAGGCATTGAAATTTTGTCGTTATATCGAGTTGATAATTTAATATCGTCATATTCATTATCTTAGGAGCTACTTTCCGTTAAAAACTACAGCATTGTCAAGAGGATTATCATAAAAATATCTTCATTGGCTTTTGTAAGGCTGGTGCAATTTGGTGAATTAAGAAAAAATTTACAAGGAAAAGGTCAAAATTATATTATAAGAATACCAGAATAAAAATTCTTAAAATTTCTGCTTCTGTTCGGAGGGACAGAAACCTGATATTATATTTCGATTCTTAGAAGTTATAATAATTAATTAATTGTTTTTCGCATTTCCCCCGAAAATAATATAGTACAGAATCCCACTGCTCGATTCTGCAGGTATCTGTTTTTTTTGATACAAACAATTTTAAATGAATGTTAAGAAAGTATGCAATGGATTAGGGGTAGGTTGCCTATACAAAATTAGCCGCAATTACCTTTAATTAATTTTGGAATAATTAATTCGTTAATATCACTTGCAACTATATGTTTTTTAATGAATTTCACGCCATTTGAAAGATAATAAAGTCATGAATTGAAAAAAAATGCTTGCCAGCTCTCAGTCCGCCGCAGCGTTAGGGTTTCCAGGTGTAAACAGGTATCTAATGCTTCTAAGCGAGACAGTGCTATACACACCGCTGTGTATTGGAACGTACGTATGAAATATAGCTTATTTTCAGTGCGAGAAAATTTTTTTCTCAATTCTATATATATAAATATATATATATATATATATATATATATATATATATGTATGTATTTATATATATATAAAAATATATGTCTATTTAGATATGTATATATATATATATATATATATATATATATATGTATGTATTTATATATATATATATATATATATATATATATATATATATCGTATGGCCGATAAAAATAAGAAATTTAAATGAAATAAAATAAAATACTAAATTTCTACCAAAACCGTAAAAGTAAAAAAAAATAAATTTTTAGGGATCATCGGCCATACAATATACGACAAAAATTTATATATATATATATATATATATATATATATATATATATATATATATATATATATATATATATATATATATATATATATGTGTGTATATAGAATTAATACAAAAATATGCCCTTACTAAAAGTAAGCTATTTCTGATTTTATGTCTACGTCTTTTTCTAATACACAGCGCCGCGTATAGAGCTTTCTTACTTAGAACCATAAGTTACCTGTATACACCTGGCAACCCTAACGCTACGGCTGACTGAGAGCTGGCAATCATTTTTTCAATTCCTGACATTATTATGTTTCAAATGACGTGAAATTTATTGAAAAAACATATAGTTGCAAGTTATATTAGCGAATTAATTATACTAAAATTAATTAAAGGTAATTGCGGCTAATTTATTATAGGCAACCTACCCGTAGTCCATTACATACTTTCTTAACATTCGTTTAAAATTGATTGTATCAAAAAAACAGATACCTACAGAATCGAGCAGTGGGATCTTAGACTAATAGACTATAGATAACGATATTCGAATTTTTTTTTGATTTCTGATATATAACTATATATATATATGTACTATATATATATATATATATATATATATATACATATATATATATATATATATATATATATATATATATATATATATATATATATATATATATATATATATATATATATATATTTCATCGTACATATTGACATCTCCAGCAACTCCCATCGATACGAATTAGCTTGGTATTTGGGTACGTATCTCTTACCGCCGCCATCTTATAAAGATATTTGTGTTTTTATTGATATATTTCTTCAAAGTACATATTGGCATCTATAGCGGCTTCCCATCGAACAGAATGAACTAAAATTTGGTATCGTGTATTCAGGTAAATTTTTCCAACCGACGTTATTTTAACGTAAATATTTCTTGCTTTTTCATGGTGTTTTGAAAATTGCTCCTAGGCATTTGCAGTTTGAGTTAGGGGGCTGAAATTTGTTACGTAGATGAAGTTTATGTTAGAATACGTTCATTTGTGGTCTTCACCTATTTTCCTTGACCGAGCTGTTCTTCGCTATCAGTACGCGATGCAATTCGAAATTTTTTTTTTTTAATGAAATAAATTATTTTGGAATTTTTATTACGGTTTTCGTGTGAAGCTTGGTTGTACAATACATGATGCACTTTGTGATTTTTTTTATGAAATAAATTATTTTCCAATTTTATTCCGTTTTGCTATTAAATCGTTGTTTCTGAACTCATGATGTATTGCGTTCAAATCGCATCTTGATGCGATGCATTTCGCGCGAAAAATATGACTCTAGTGTCGGAGACTAATTATTGTTATTATAGCTATAGTTGATGAGCTCAAAATGAAAACTTCTATCGACGAATTTGAAATTAATTTTATTCGTAGTTTTTATTAGTTTTCTAACTCAAGTTGCCTCTTATTGCTCAAAAAAGGTAAATGAATGACAATTAAACAAAGGCAATAATAATTTTAATATATATATATATATATATATATATATATATATATATATATATATATATATATATATATATACCTATATATTGTATACATGTGTGTACAGTACAATAGTAGATTATATTCGGGAAAATACGCCAAAAATCATCTTACAATTGAAAATGTAGATAAGATAACGTCATTCCATTCGAATATTCATTTGAAATATATCGTTTTCAATCTTAGCGAATAATTATTTCATTTCAATTTAACAAAGAATTAATACAAAGTAACAAATAATTAATCCTAGATCTAAATGAATAAATTTTTATCACCTAAGTAGCTAATTATTTCAAGTAATATCGATAAAATCTGAAAGCTCCTATACATATGAATTTTCAATAAAAAAATGGCATTCAGAGATAGTTATCCATCCTGGAATCTCACACAAAAAGTGGAATATGAAACTGTAATCCACGAGATTTATGGTTTCATAAGTTTTCTGATCAAAGGCTGAGTAATTTTATTATATTTTATCAAGAGAGATATATTTTTGGATTGGACAGGACCGTCACGACGATATCTTAGGAACTAGCTGAAATACCTAAAAAGTAATAATGTAAGATATTTGTCAATTTATCTAATAGTGTTCCATAGAAGCTGGCTATTTGAATCTCATCAACACAGGGAGAGAAAAACTAAGATCTGTAAGAACTATAGCAACTACAAACTAAATCAGAGGAAACATTACCACATCCAATAGATCTGAAATGACCTGTATTGACATGGAATTTCTTGTCTTGTCTTGAAATCTGAAATTACTTCTTGTCTGGATCTTGTCTAGAAATAAAGACAAGATCAAGAAGAGATCTTGAAATTTTCAAGAATCTGGCGATCCCTTATCTCAACACAGGGAGGAAAAAACTAAGATCTGTGAAAACTATAGCACCTACAAAATAAACCATAGCACCTACAAAATAAATCATAGAAAATATCACACATCCAGTAGATCTGAGATGATCTGAAAATATTGACATAAAATTTCTTTTCTTGTCTTGAAATCTAAAATTACTTCTTGTCTGGATCTTGGCTAGAAATCAAGAGAAGATCAAGACAAGATCTTGAAATTTTCAAGAACTTGGCGACCCCTATTCTCAACACAGGGAGGAGAAAACTAAGGTCTGTGAAAACTATAGCACCTACAAAATAAATCATAGAAAATATCACACATCCAGTAGATCAGTAATGATCTGAAAGTAGTGACATCAAATTTCTTGTCTTGTCCTGAAATCTAAAATTACTTCTTGCCTGGATCTCGGCTAGAAATTAAAACAAGATCAAGACAAGTTCTTGAAATTTTCAAGAACTTGGCGACCGCTAATCTCAACACAGGGAGGGAAATACTAAGATCTGTAAAAACTATAGCACCTGCAAAATAAATCATAGGAAACATTACACATCCAATAGATCTGAAATGATCTGAAAGTATTGACATAAAATTTCTTGTCTTGTCTTGAAATCTAAAATTACTTCTTGCCTGGATCTTGGCTAGAAATTAAAACAAGATCAAGTTCTTGAAATTTTCAAGAACTTGGCGACCCCTAATCTCAAGACAGGGAGGAGAAAACTAAGATCTGTGAAAACTATTGCACCTACAAAATAAATCATAGAAAATATCACACATCCAGTAGATCAGTAATGATCTGAAAGTATTGACATAAAATTTCTTGTCTTGAAATCTAAAATTACTTCTAGTTTATATGAAGTTATTACTCTATTTTTTGAAGTAGAATACGTGGTTGAAATATTGACGTCTAATTACGGGATAGACTATATATATATATATATATATATATATATATATATATATATATATATATATATATATATATATATATTTAACGTAGACTAGGAGGTCTAAAACGGATATAAAAACCATTGCCTCACTTGACATTTGACTTTTGATACAGTATCGACCAAAAATCAGTACGAATTCACTCACCTTGCGTCATAAGCATTATTGAGAGATTCAGTCTCCTTTACACTGGTGTTATATGAAACGGATTGTGATTCTGTTCCATCAAGTGCCTGTAAGTTGATTTTCACCGTTCTCAGATCAGCCATCATGATTCTAATGAGCCATCATAGATCACAGCACTGAATAAGTTTTTCATGATACTGAAATATAAATGCAATCTGATTTTATTTACATTTCTTTTTTTGTTGTAATTAAATATAATTTGCTATAGGAAATAAATATAACCTATTTATTTAATGGAAAAACTGGTTATTATCAGTTTACAGATTCAAGAAAAAGTTAAGTACCTACGGGACGAAGTTCATAGTATGGGCAAAAATATTTACGTTTGTTGAAGTAATAGTTCATCGATCATGGTCAGTTTTTTGAAAACTTATTCAATAACAAAGTAGAAATAAAAGGTGAGAAAATCTACTTTAAACGTGGAAGAGATGTTTGAAATTTGAAATTGTGGAATTATATTCAACTATAAATAATTTTTCAACACGTTTTTTAGCTTGACCTGAATTTGATGGAACCTTTCATCAATATCGATTATCGACTTTAGGTCATCTGATATTTTGAAAAGGTACTTGAACGAATATATCAAATGGGTCAATTAGACATTGAATAACTGAAATATACCCATAAATTCTATATTAGTTATAAAACGCAAAATAAATTAACTAGGAAAAATTTATTGAGCTCTATTTGTTCGTTGAATATCCATAATATTTTTAAATAAATTGATAGATAATCTAATCCGTTGTCGACTGAATAACTTAATCTGAAGTTGATAAATAGGACAATGAACAATAAAAAAAGATTAAACATCTATATGAACATTTGTTATTCTCATGAATTTATGAATAGTTTTTACACCGTACAACAATGTCCTATATCCAATAATACCATAATTTATTAAAGGATCAAGGTCCACGAATTCTGAAGTTGGATCACTGGAAAGTGTGTAGACATCGATATCTTAGCTATTGCTATTATTTCCAATATTGTGAACGAGTTTCTTGAGAAAGGAAGAGAAAAATTCATTACGAATTTTACGTAAATAACAGAATACGAACCAGCTTGATACACTTTTAATTTACATTGAAACACTATAAGTGGCAAATGTAGAATAAAGAAGAAAAAAACGGCCAGGAATTCCCACGAGCCTGATTCATCTCTCAAGTATATATTAAGGAGGTGGGCTGCTTTAGCTATTTGGAGGAAATCCTTCAGCCAGCTCATATATATTTGTATGCACAAAAGGGTGAGGGGGGGTGGTGGTTGATACCGAATAATAAATACTGACCCAGCATTCCCCTTTGCAAATTTGCAAGCAGTGGCTTATCTACCCCATGAGGAAACCTATGAGAAAAACTCAGATCAGATAAGTCGACTCCGGTGTTTGAACCTGGGACCTCCCGAATGCTAGTGAGCGAGCCTAATCATTCGGCTAAATATATCGGTTATTGCATCAGTGTAAACTTCTTCTATTTAGTTTGAGTATTGTTTAATATTTTTATATAGTTATATATCATTTCTAAGGTATATCTGATGTTTGATAACATTAAAAAATGTAATTAGATGACCTACCTGCGTAAGTATGTTAAGATTTGATTCTTCGCTTCAGTTAGCAAGATAACGAAAAGTTTTTTATTGAGCGTCTCAGAAATACAGTACTTAAGCATCTCCAAAGATCTGCCTGCAAGGAGGAACAACAATTGTTAATAGTGAAACCTGCTAGTTTTACATTATTTAACGTAGGCCAAACAACAAAATCATTAATATCATACAAATTGTTCATATATATTTATATATATATATTGTTCATTATATATATATATATATATATATATATATATATATATATATATATATATATATATATATATATATATATATTTATATATATATATATATATATATATATATATATATATATATATATATATATATATATATATATATATATATATATATATATATATATATATATATATATATATATATATATATATATATATATAAAAAAAACTTGGTTCTCGGGGTGAACCGCGTAAAAGATTTGAAAAATCTCGACGTTTCGGCTCCTTTTGCGAAGCCATCTTCAGGAGAATTAGAAGGGAAAATAATTCAGATACGTGGCCTCAATCTGCCTACTCCACGAATCGAATTAGGAGGAATCGGAAATAATACGATTGCGTGGTCTCAAACTGCCTACTCCACTAACCGTACTGCTTCCTGTCAACTCTGAAGTCTCAACCTGCCTACTCTTCAGAGTCAACTGACGGGCCGATCGCCGCGTGGCCGTATTTATAGGGAAGGGGGGCGTGTACTCTATTGACGTAGTTATTGACGTAGTATTGACGTCAATGGGGTATTCACGCATGGTATCAGTGCGGGATGCTCTCCGATTGGGTGTGACACGGCGACCACTGAGAAGCGGCTTCCATGCTGATGGGAGTCTGTGACTGTCATCTCTGGTGTTCAAACAATTTGGACGTTTTTCTATTTCTACAGCTTCACGAAAAATTCGGGATTTGAATGATCGGACGGGAGCAATAGTTCTTGTATTGGGGAAATCGATAATGTGGCCTGTTTGGGTGTGATGTTGGGAAAGGGCGTTGGTGATATCTGAATGTCTTACTGAAAGTGAATGTTCCTTGGCACGGACCTGAATTCGTCGGTTCGTTTGTCCTATATAAGAACGAGGACAATTGGAACAGGGAATCTCATAAACACCGTGATTTTTGTTAGGAATTTTATCCTTGACGGATCTGATTAGATGGGAGAGTTTTTGTTGGGTGGTGAATATTGTTTTGATGTTTGACAATATTCACCACCCAACAAAAACTCTCCCATCTAATCAGATCCGTCAAGGATAAAATTCCTAACGAAAATCACGGTGTTTATGAGATTCCCTGTTCCAATTGTCCTCGTTCTTATATAGGACAAACGAACCGACGAATTCAGGTCCGTGCCAAGGAACATTCACTTTCAGTAAGACATTCAGATATCACCAACGCCCTTTCCCAACATCACACCCAAACAGGCCACATTATCGATTTCCCCAATACAAGAACTATTGCTCCCGTCCGATCATTCAAATCCCGAATATTTCGTGAAGCTGTAGAAATAGAAAAACGTCCAAATTGTTTGAACACCAGAGATGACAGTCACAGACTCCCATCAGCATGGAAGCCGCTTCTCAGTGGTCGCCGTGTCACACCCAATCGGAGTGCATCCCGCACTGATACCGTGCGTGAATACCCCATTGACGTCAATACTACGTCAATAACTACGTCAATAGAGTACCCGCCCCCTTCCCTATAAATACGGCCACGCGGCGATCGGCCCGTCAGTTGACTCTGAAGAGTAGGCAGGTTGAGACTTCAGAGTTGACAGGAAGCAGTACGGTTAGTGGAGTAGGCAGTTTGAGACCACGCAATCGTATTATTTCCGATTCCTCCTAATTCGATTCGTGGAGTAGGCAGATTGAGGCCACGTATCTGAATTATTTTCCCTTCTAATTCTCCTGAAGATGGCTTCGCAAAAGGAGCCGAAACGTCGAGATTTTTCAAATCTTTTACGCGGTTCACCCCGAGAACCAAGTTTTTCATATATATATATATATATATATATATACGATTGGCAGTAACGCCGTCCAGATTTTCGATACTGCGATCGTAACGCTGTCTGCCGGTTGCAATGTAAAACATTTCAAGATCAACAATAATTCATAGATAAAAAATTTATTGAATAAACATTTTTCAGTGGACTGAATTGTGACTTCAAACCAACACAAATCAATTTCATCCAAATCGGTCCAGCCGTTTAGGAGGAGTTCAGTCACATACACACGGACAAAAGAATTATAAATATGAAGATATATACATAGGGGGGTTTAGGGGTGCACAAATCTTTCTAAAACCATGTTTCTCAGCTCCATACATCCTCCAAAAAGCCTAAGAAGGTACGAATTAGACGAATATGTTATTTATAATTTATTTTCACACCTATTGGCACCGTATTGAAAATCGGAACGGATTTAAAAACCACTCCCGCACCTCATTGTTGTCTTTCGATACAGCCTAATAGTTATATATAACATAATAGAACTATTATGTTCGGGATACTCATATAAATTATAGTAGAGTGCAATAGTCGGTACATATTGTTCATTAAACCGACATATTGAAAATTCAGTAAAATTCACCTAGAGACACTTTAGACTTATTGCAAATACGAATAATGTTAGATTTTTGGAACACGTTTTAATGCTACTGAAATAAACATACTATTCAACCAATTATTCACTAGCCTGTATAATTCGTGCTCAATGCTATTAAGATATCAGTTTTCGTTTGCCAATTTATATTGCCAATTGCGATTTTAACATCACGTGATCCAAATAAATGAATTTGATAGAAGATGTAGACAGTCTGAATATAAATGTCCTTGGATGGTAATTTTGAAGACCCTTTATATTAATGGCCTCTGAGCACAAACTTATTAGGAAAACAAGTGATTGCCTTTCAACTATAGGTATTCATTTTACGTATTGTAAAATCATTCAGTTCTCTATCGATAATTTCTTCCTTTAATGAGCAGAGTGACGTTTTCATTTCTACAGCTGGAATATCCGAAATTACATGAAGAAATATTGACAGAATTGCGTCCAACTTACTTGAAAGTTAGTTATGATGAATTCAATATGTCGTTTCACGTTGACGCCAATAATTAAAAAAAAACTCTATCGCAGCGAGCTGTATTAGAAAAGCAGGTTTTCAAAACGTATCCAGTTTAAAAAATCTATTAATTCAGTTATGATTTTTGTTCCGAATCCTAAAAACAAAAATTGCGCCCTCTATCGTGTGAACAATTCATTTCCTGATTAATTGGTTGGGGGGATCAGCTCCCCAACCAATTCATATCGAAATAAATACCATTCAAGATAACATACGAAACTACCTACATACAGAGTTTCAACCCTATTGACTCAAAATTGCGCCCTTTATAGTGTAAACAAGATTTATTTCTTCCCCCGGGGGGTCAACCCCCAACCAATTCAAACCAAAACCAATTCCATTCAAGATATCATATAAAACTACCTAGATACAAACTCTCAATCCTATTGTTCCAAAATTGCACCCTTTATCGTGTAAACAACTTGAAAATTCGAAAGCTCTTACATACATACATACATACAAACATATATATATATTTATATATATATATATATATATATATATATATATATACAGTGCTTTCATGATGAAAGGAACAAATTCATTAAAAAATTAGGTTTCTATTTCATGTTAAAATCCTCGGACAGGTCGATTAGTATTTTTATTTGGGCATTTTTCGCAATAAAAATTTTGTATACAGGGTGTCTCATTCAAGAGCTATGGCTTTGTCATTAGTTTTTTTAAATGTAATACCCTGTATATTATTTCACTTTACAATTCTACGATAAATTCTTATCACTTTTTGTGAACATACCATATGCCTCAACTCGATGGATTGCCAGAAACGGAGATAGTGGGTAATGAGAGGTACGATATGAAAACACACAAATGTAATTACTAATTTAATTTTTACATATGTTCAATCTGTTGTCCGTTTACTTCGAGACATTTTTGAAGTCGATTCAATGTTTCCCGTTGCACATTTTCAATTACTTCTGGACTGATAAGTCTTATTTCCTGCCTGATTCTCTCTTTTAGATCATCAATATTATTTGGTCTATTCAAATAAACTTTAGACTTCAAATAACCCCATAAGAAAAAATCCAATGGGGTTATGTCCGGTGATCTTGGCGGCCACTCAATCGGACCTCTCCGTCCTATCCATCTGTTGGGAAAAGTTGCATCAAGAAATTGTCGAACAGCGATTGAATAGTGAGGAGGTGCCCCATCTTGTTGAAACCATATCTCGTTATTAGGTATGTCAGGATCTTGTGGGTTAGGAAATAAAACAGCTAAAGCCGGAAAGAGTTCGAACTGGAGAAAGTTCAAGTAGTCCTCTCCGTTTAGTGTTCCTTCAAAAAAATAGGGACCAACTATACGATTTCGAACAATCGCTGCTCATGTATTAATATTTTGAGGCCGCTGTGTGTGGCATTCTTGCATCCAATGAGGATTCTCGGTCGCCCAATACCTACAGTTTTGTCTGTTGACGTGGCCATTTAAAGTAAATGTGGCTTCATCAGAAAAAATTATGTTTGTAATGAAATTTAGATGTTGATTATGAATTTCAAGAATCTGCTCACAAAACTGTACTCTGCGGTCAAAATCGTCTTCTAATAATTCATGTACCAGCTTAATGTTATAGGGATGATACTTATTTACCTTAAGTATTTTATGCACGGACCCTACTGATAAATTGAAATTATTGGAAATTGTAGTAATGGATGTATGAGGGTTATCTTGGCTTTCTAGTAGGACGTTCCGCACTGTTTCTTCAGATACTCTCGGTGGTCTTCCTTTAGGTAAATCTCTAACGTGGCCGTATCTCCTGAATTTTGATTCAATTTTGCTGACTGTCGATCTAGTAATTGGCGGACGATCAGGATGATTTTCATTGAATAGATTGCAGACTTCTTCTTGTGAACTCTATCTCCAAAACCAATCATCATAAGTACTTCAATACGTTCTCTCTCAAGTAATTGCATTTTCTTAAACAATGAAGTAGTGTAGTGCCTGGAGCGTTAAAAACGTGAAAACTGCGGACTATACAGCACCAGTGAATGAATTCAGATGGTACATGTGAAATTTCATTCTTCAGATTTAATGACAATGTTTACCTAAATTTTTTTTTGTACTTTTAATCCACATTTCAAATCTCCAGGTGCTCCACTATCTCCGTTATAATCTGGGAATCCATCAAGTTGAGGCATATGGTATGTTCACAAAAAGTGATAAGAATTTATCGTAGAATTGTAAAGTGAAATAATATACAGGGTATTACCTTTAAAAAAACTAATGACAAAGCCATAGCTCTTGAATGAGACACCCTGTATACAAAATTTTTATTGCGAAAATTGCCCAAATAAAAAAAAAATCGACCTGTCCGAGGATTTTAACATGAAATAGAAACCTAATTTTTTAATGAATTTGTTCCTTTCATCATGAAAGCACTGTATATATATATATATATATATATATATATATATATATATATATATATATATATATATATATATATATATATATATATATAAAGGGTTTTCCAATAAGAGGTTTCATTTTGATATTTGAAAAAAAAGATTATTTTTCAAGAAATCAATAAATTTTTATTTCATTGAAAAGAGGACGATATGCTATTAACATTTGGGAACGATATTAGCCAAATGGCCGCCACGTTTACGGTTGCAGCACCATATCCTTTTCATGAAATTTTCCATGACCAATTCGCACATTTGCGGACGTATGTCCTCGATAACTTCACGAATTCCATCTTAAAAATCTTGAATCGATTTTGGAGCATAGATCTTATCTTTCACGTGGTCCCAAATAAGTCTAAAAGTGTTAAATCACAAGATCTCGGTGGCCAATTGTGATAATCTCTTAGAGAAATAACACGGTTAGTAAACTTTTCGTGCAAAATTGCGATTGTTTCGTTGCTTGTGTGGAACGTAGCGCCGTCTTGCTGAAAACAAACGTCGTCCGCATCAATATCTTCCAATTCCGGCCATAAAAAAAAATTTATCATATCCGGATCATTTTAATGCATTTGATGGACCCAATTAGCGAAGATACGACGTTTGTGGTGATCGGCCGGCTTGAGTTCTTGTGCTAACTGAACTTTAAAAGCCTTAAGACTTAAGTCTTTATGCCAAATACGAGGTAATGTCGTTTGTGAAATGTCTAATTCCAAAGATCGACGAGGAATCGACAAACCTGGGGTTTCTTCAACACTACGGGCTATTGCAGCAATATTCTCAGTTATTCTTGAGCAACGCACACGGTTTCGATTCTTTATATCACTAACTTTTCCCAACAGCTCAAATTTTTTCACCTGTTTCACATTTGCCTGACGAGAAGGTGCTTCACGATGACAAAAAGTGCTTTAGTTTTGCGAACTGTGACTGCGAAATGTTCACCATTTTTGAAGTGAATTTTAACAATTTCAATGAGTTGTTGAAGCCTGCATCGTACCATTTTTAGTAATGGCATAGTTTTTACTTGTCAAGTGTCAAGAGATGACAGCTTCAAAATTGGCAGCTGCCCAAACAGCGGGCTATTCAAAATGAAACCTCTTATTGGAAAACCCGTTATATATACATATATATATATATATATATATATATATATATATATATATATATATATAAATAGATATATATATATATATATATATATATATGAAATTGGTTTTCATTAGCAATATTGTAATAGACAATATTGTTTATAATTAATCTCCTACAAGGATATTATGTTGTATTTTCGAAAACATTGTCTTCTTCAGAAAAAGTAATTTCTAATGTCTAATTAAGTTTTCATCCCACTTCTGCATAGATTGATGTTATTGTACTGCAAAAATTGTTATTTCAGTGTGAAATAATTCTCAATTATTAATTCCATCTTCCTTATCGCAAATTACACTCCAGAAATTTGGAGAATTGAAGATATTCCATGAACTAGGTGTGCGAATTAGGTGTATTTGTATATGCTCGTTGGTGTTATTTTACTAATGGTGAAAGAGATTCAGTAGAAGTTGAGATCATAAATTACGTGTGATTTTTAGGTAGATAATAGATTATATATTTTCTTTTTATTACTTTCAAACCTTTTTTCATTCAGTTACTCTCAAACGTTAATTTATTTCTTAGTTCTTACTATTAAATACATAATATATAGCGAATAGTCTTTTCCACGAGTGTAGTAATCATATCACATAAAGTAAACAAGGAAAATTCATAAATAATTAAACAATTATCGAACAATCTTCCAAGAGAGCTAGTTATATGTATTGCGCGACTCGAAAACTACATTTATAATGCAACAGTGAATTATAAAAGATGTCAAGTCACCCCGACTGAAGAAATGCATACAGCTGTTTCGATTTTATTAGATCTCTTCAGTGCAGCTCGGAGTGACTCGGAGTGAATTAACATATTTGTAATTGTTTCCCAATACAAATCGCGGCTGAACTAGTGTATGGATAACACCTCATAACGCCCTCTGCCAAAGATATAATAGACCAACATTTCACTGTTTAGACCAGAGGTTCCCAAACTTGAAATTTTGGTGGTACCGGTGGACCCCCTGTAGCTACTTTTCTACTATATTCCCAAAACTCGACAAAAAATGTGAAAATTAGATCTAACTATGGAAATTTGCTTTGCGACTGAGTTCCAACCACGAATTAACATTTTTCGAATACAAGGTGAGAATTGATTGGTTAATTAATTAATTGATTGTGCTGTGAGTGGATGTTAAAACAGCGAAGTTGGGGACAACTTCATTTTTTTGACATTTATTCACAGCACATGAAACCAATCAATTCTCACTCATGTTATTTAGAGAACACCCCCCCCCCATTCGGAGTGGTAAAAATAAAAATAGTATATTTTTTCATATATGTTATTATAACACTATTGATTATTATTGTTATAATATAATTAAAATTAAACATTAATAACGTAACGTAATTTCAACAATGACAATAACCAAATAGACATCATTTTAAAGGGAGGGATATACTTGATGAATTGACAGCAAATAATCAATATTTGGCTTCAGCTTTGTTGGAAATAACCGCAAATCTTCCCGTTATTTGAAAATTAGTCAATTTTATTGCTTTGAGGATATCTGAATTAGTAATTTTTTCAAATTTTGATGGGGTATTAAATATATAAAAACTTAAGAGCAATAATTAACCATCTGAATTTAAATAGAATAGAAATATCAATAATTAACATTATATTATGTAATATAAAAAATTTCGCACATTGGAACTGAAATGACGTATTTGAAGGAAATGGAAAAGCGTTTTTTAAAATATTAATTGTTTTTTATTGTATAATTAATATAATGAGCGAAAAAAACCTGAGAAAATTATCTCAGAGTTGTTATATGAGCAACATGGAATATTTTTCTCACTTCGTAAATATAAAATAGAAACAATTTCTCACCATCCATAACTCATCAGTTCCAAGCACGATAAACACATTAGGACGTTTGGCGCAGAACGTTTCAGCGTTCCCGAAATAACATCACAATAAAAAATTCAGTCATTTGAAACTAACAATGAATCTCAATGTTTTAACCTGTAAGTTTGTAACCAATTTCTAGATGATAACATCTTAAAATTAATAATAGTTTTTCTATTGAATTATTGTTAGTTTATTCGCAGGATTCAATACAGTTGGAAAGTAATTATAAGCGGCAGAATTGAAGGATTATTTTCAAGTAATTTTCATAACCTCTGAATAGTTAATACTTGTGCAATCCTTATTTAGTCAAGAAAATAGAATTGTGTTCCCTGCATGCAAACGATCTAAGATTAATTAGATTTATCCTCTGAAGAATTCGGATTACCAATTATCTACTTAGAGCAGCGATTCTCAAACTGGGGGGCGGGCCCCCTCTATGGGAGCGCGAGCATATCAAAGAGAAAATATTATTTAAAAAATTGATTTACTGATTGAAAGGAGAGCACAGACACATATAAAACATAATAAATTTCGACATAATATTTAATAATTAACTTAATAAATTACAACTTACCAATTCCAAACCTTCTAAATCAAAACTAACTAAATTAATATTTGATAAGTTTTTCGGAGGAAGGCTTAATATTAAGCTACAGTTTCACCGGAGGAATATTGAGAAACATTTTGTTGCTGAATGTTTTTCCTTGTTGCCAAGGGTAGAAATTTATGGTGACATACGTAAATTTCTTGTTTCCTCTGAAGCAACTAAAATTGTCGATAGTTGCATATTATTTAGTATAAACAATCAAAAGTTGTTGCCGAAACAAAAAGAAATTTTAAGGAACATTTTGGAACTTTTAAGAAAAAAAGCAACAGCAACAAAAATGTTTCTCAATGTTCCTCCAATGGAAACGTAGCTATATATTTATTCGTTTTCGTATTTCACTGCACACTGAAAATCTGCGACACGAATGTTTACTAGTTGCGTTCTCGATACGTTTCCACTGCGATAGCAACACGGATTTGTTTACACATGTTTCCTATTTTCTTTTGAAGTTTACCGCTCAAAATAGAAATTGGCGACAAGTAGGAACAGTCAACATTTGTTGCCGAAAAATAAAGAAATTTTAAGGAATATTTAGGAATATTTTGGAACATTTACGGAAACACGCAACAGCAACAAAAATGTTTCTACGGTAAAATCGTAGCTTGAAGGGTGACAAGTAGAAACAGTCAACATTTCTAACTGAAACATAAAGAAATTTTATGGAACATTTAGGAACATATTGGAACATTTTCGGAAACACGCAACAGAAACAAAAATGTTCCACAATATTCCTCAATGTTCCTCTAGTGAAAATGCTTTATGGTACGTACCAACCGAAGAAAAGTTGACAACTTTTTTGTTGTCAACACGTGTTGCTGACAAAAGTTTCTGTAATTAACTCCTGTTAGCAAAAAAAGTTGTAAACAAATGTTGGAAACGGTGTTTCCGTTTTTGGAGGTATGTTTTCGCTCTGTGAATACACTTTCAGTTGGGAATTATATTGTATGAAATTATGAGTGAAAATTGGGAAGCGAATCCTTAGAGGTTGAGAACCGCTGACTTAGAGGTTTTTTTTACGAACGTCTTCCTGGAAAGACGAAAGCTTATAACCCTTCTTATGCGTACTTAGATGATTTCAATGAAAGGCGGTTTATGCTAGATTCAAACCTCTGCAAGTGGTAACAAACCGGAAATAATTCTGAGGGTAGAGCAACCCATAGATTTGCGGTTCGGTTCGAAAATGACAGATGTTCTAGGTATTGAGATGTGCAAGGAAAAGCTTAAGTCCCGAATGAATTATGCTCCTGGTGAAATAATGGAGGAAATATCTTCAGTGAAAGAGACACAAGTCTGCAACCTTTCTCCGATGTTCGAGTGAATTAAGATGAGCTGTTGATGACGGGTCGTCTTTTAGTCCTACTCCTCCTTTTTGAATTGATTCTTGTAGGTGCAAGGAGTGCACAATGCAATACTGGACGAACTTGAATCTCTTGGCAGATTTTTAGCAGGAAATATTCAACTAAGTTTCTGTGCAGCTGTCTTGGAAATGTGGAAGACATAGGTATTCGTGTCAGATTCAATTGGAGTTGACGCGAGTAATAAGAAGCTGAAGAGTAGTAATTGGCTCAATCATTTACTTTTCCAATGATAAATGAAGATGGATGAGGAATATTTTTTTTGAGAACTTGGTTGTCTGTATTCAAGGTCACTATTTATGGCTCACGCGATACGTACGATAATAGTAAGATGTCAATGCACTGATAGTTCTGCTGATGGTGAATATTTTTAGAGAACTGCAGCAGACCCACAATTTTGTTTACAGTGCAGTGAGTTTCAAAAAGTTTGAACCACGTGAGAAACTTTTTTATTATTCATTTGTTAAATTTTGTTCTTGTTTTGTTGCGTAGGTGGCTATGATTTCAAATCTGAATATTGTTTTCAAATTTAAGCTACTTTTTAAATTAACTTTTTTGATAATTAAAAATAAGATCACTTAGTTTATAACTGATCAAGATTCCAATTTTTTGTTTTCCCCTTTATACTGTTCAGAAATTACGAATTTTGACATCTCAATTCTTAGTTTTGCGCAATCCACCAATTTTTATCAAGAATAAAATTTTCTGACAAATGGACAATAAAAAAGTTTTCCATATGGTGCAAACTTTTTGAAATTCACTGTATATTGATTATTGTATGAAATTATAAGAAATTTATAAAAATTCTTAAATCAATACAGAAAAAAAAACTATACACAATGATTATTTGAGAAGTTAACTAGATTTTTATATATGCTAATTTTATAGAGTTTCTCTTTTGAAAATATATAGAAATTGAAAAAAAATTGTTTGGGCATGCAACCTTCATACATTCTTTATAAAACCATCTATCAAAGTTATTCCAAATGGAAGTTGAAAATAGAACTATACTTATTATTTAACGATTTCTTCGCAATCAATTCCCCATTTGATAGCATTTGTTTCTGGGCCAAATTTGATTTGATTTGAGTAAAACGTAAAAGTAGTTTTGCCAGAAATGAAGTGCGAGAAGATCCAGTTGCCTTTTATTTGAATAAATCTCGTATCTCTTATCGAAACATTTTCGACATTGTGATAGCAGAATTAAGTTTTTGTGTTCGAAAATACCTCTTGACACATTTACGGTGGACTCCAGAATAAAATCATGCATTAGCTTTTTATTGTATTTCATCCCATAAAATACATACTATTGCAGTGTATCGAAGGAAAGCAGTCTGATGCGATAGTAGTTCTTCTCTGTGTTTTAGACCTCCTAGACCACGATTTTCGAAAAAATTTTCATGTCTGTCATTATCAAGACTGAGTACAGGAGAGTATTACATCTTATTTTATAAAACAGACAAAAGCAAAGAACAAATTGATTTTCAGGTATCGAAAATCAATTTTTTCGTTTACAAGGGGGGTAATTGACTATTATGGGCGGAAATTATTTCGAGAATTGGGTTTTGTTGAAATCCAGAAAAAGATTAAATTTTATACAATGTCCGGAGAAGTCAGTGGTATTTTTATTTTGTAAAATTGACTTTTTATGTTCTTCAACACGAATGTTTATATTCCTTCCTGTTTGTCCGATATAGAAAGCAGGACATTCGTCGCAAAATATTTTGTAAACACCACTGTTTTCTCCGATGTCAGATTTTTCTTTATTATTAACCAAGAATGACTTCAAGTTTCTTTTATTTGTACAAATTGTTTTAACATTATTTTTCGATAGTCTGTTACAAATTTTGCTACTCAAACTCGGCACATAATTTATTTGTAAGTATTTTTGTTTTTCATTACTCGTTTGCGTGGGGTATATTGAATGCATCAGATACTTTATTCGTTTTTTCCTAATGAACTTATCGATAAGACTTTCATTGTAACCGTTATTGGTGGCTAATAATTTAATTGTATTAACTTCGGTTTGAAAATTTGTTTCCCATAATGGAATAGTGAACAACCTATGTATGAACGAATGAAAAGCACTGAGTTTTATTTTAATATGCTGGTTACTGTCGCTGTGAATTAAAGTATCTGTGAAGGTTGGTTCTCTATAAATGTTGAAAGTAAGAGAATTCAAATTCCTAGCAATCTGAAGGTCTAAGAAATTCAAGGTACCGTTTTCGTTTTCTACTCCTTTTGTAAATTGAATCGAGTTGTAGAAAGTATTTATATATTTCAGGAAATTATCTAACTGCGTATCTGTACCGGTCCAAATACAAAAAATATCATCTACATAACGCCTCCATAATGAAACGTTAGTAATTAAATTATTATCAGAATTGAAAATTTTTTCTTTTAAGTTATTCATGGAAATTTCACTCAACAAGGCGATAACGGTGATCCCATGGGCAATCCGTCTTCTTGTTTGTATAATATATTATTGAAATTGAAATAAATCTGTTTCAAACATAAGTTTAAGGTAGACATTGTTTCGTTGACTGCCTGAGTTGTTAAATTTGGGTTCATCTCTAGATATCGCTTAACAATTATTTTTAATTTCACTTGCCCTTTCCAACTATTTACCAATAATAAAAATATTTTTAACATCTTGAGTTGGCGTGGAAGAAAATAAGTTGATAACGTCAAATGAAATTAATTTAGCATTTGAAGGAATTTTGATATTCTTAAGATGATTAACTAACTGAATAGAACTTTTAATGCTATACTCCTTCCTGGATTTCAACAAAACCCAATTGTTACATTCAGGTAACAAAGGAAAGAGCATTGACCTTCTTGTAATTCTCGAAATAAGTTCCGCCCATAATAGTCAATTACCCCTTGTAAACGAACAAATTGATTTTCAGGTATCACCTTTGCTTTTGTCTGTTTTATAAAATAATAATAATACTCTCCTGTAGTCGGTCTTGATAATGAGTTCATAACTCGAAACATGTCGACTATTCGTTACTGCTAAATACAGTATCTAAATATTTTTGTCCACGACTATACTATAAATCATTCATTATACGTGTGCTTCCTGAAGTATAATTTTACCTATTATTCACTACTATTGAATAATGGTTTATTATACACTGCATGACGTCACACTCAAAACGTATGTCCAAACTTGAGACTATCATTCACATTGTTAGGATAGTATTGTTATTAGATTTTTAGGTTTTATGTAACTAACATAACATTTAGGCAAATTATTAAACTAATATTTAATATAATGCCCAACTTATTGAATATTTACTCTAATAAATTATCTATTTCATTTTTATCAGAGTGAAAGAAAGGAATGGAATCGATGTCAAGTGAAATAGTTGACGTTTACGTGAGTATGCAGTTTTCAGTGAACACAGAAAATGTTATGTCAACGCATTTGATAACTATTTTTATTGTTGAAAATGCAGATTATTACTTATTTTTCCGAGGAAGTCGTGGACAAAGTATAGTATTCTACTCGCACAAAATTACAATTTTTCACTCGGGTGAATTGCGACACTCGCTTGCAGCTCGTGTCGCAAACTTCACCCTCGTGAAAAATAGCAATCATTTTGTGCTCGTTGAATAATATACTATTATTTTTCACTTGTATATAATATGTTCATTTCACCTTGGATACGGTTGCTATAAACACACTCATTATGCCCTAGGCCATTATGCCCGCATTTGCTGGCATAATGGATTCAAAACGCCCGCTTATTGTACTAGGAGAAATGAAGCAAATTTCATTGATTAAATACCTCATAATCCTTGTCGTATACGACTCTGGATTTCTCCGGCAATGAATTATTCGCATCTTTGGCTGCATTTTCTATGATATTCTTGGGTAAATTCATTTTCATTTCCATTATTTCTATAAGACTACACAAAGAAAGCAGCATGACATTCACTGAATATGATGACAAAAATATTCACAAACGTCAAACTATCAACAAATGACATGCCTACTATGAGAAGGAATAGGAGCAATGAAACGATTTTAAAATCGCTTTTTCATCATAATATAATAATTTTTTCGTGAAAAATAAAATCTTGTATGCACCGCGTGCGTTACTAGATCCTTATGCCCATCGGGCCAGAGGCCCTCGGGCCGAATGTTTCCCTCAGGGCATAAGGATCTATATAACGCACTTGGTACATAAATAACTATTATATAGTGAAACATTAGCCAAGTGTGTTTTATTTTAAAGTTTATACTTTATACTTTATGATGTTTCACTAAGTGATGTGCGAGAATTCAATCTCAGTTAATAAATATAGGTATATATACTTCCCAGTACATATTGGCACCTCCAGCGGCTCCCATCAAGACAAATAAGGGGTCATCCATAAATAACGTCACATGAATTTCATGCTTTTTTGTCCCTCCCCCGTCCTTGTCGCAGCTGGTCACATTTGTGAGACTCCCCCCCTCCCTAGTGTGACGTCACATATTTTGCAAATTTACATTTAGAAATTATTGAATGGAAAAAAGCGGTTCCGAAATCAGTTTTATTTCCATTAAAATAATTTTTTAATAAAATTAACATCAAATCAAACAATTAACAAAACAAAAAACGATTAATTATATTAAGTAAAGAAATTAAAACAAAAAACGATTGACTATATTAATTAAAGAAATTAACAAAACAAAAAATATTAATAGAATTATATTAATTAAAGATACAAACTTAATAATCTTGAGTCAAAATCGACTTTGAACCCACTCCTTTAAGATAAATTATTTATAACTGGCATAGCAGCCACTTCGTTCTCGTTTGGGTTGTTATAAGAATCTCCTTGTACAATTTTTTTTTTATCAGCATAAGTGATGTGACGTCACGAAATTTAGGACCCCTCCTACCTCCTTGTCACACAATGTCACACTTCGTCGACCCCCTCCCACCCCCTTAACGTGTGACGTAATTTATAGATGGCCCCTAAGCTGAAATTTTGTACCTGGAATTGTTTTCGTTGCAAAACGAAACTATCAAAATCTGGTTAAATTTTTCCAACCGCCGCCATTTTTACGTGGATATTTCTTTTTTCGTGGTTTTTGAAAAATTGCCGACCTCCACAGAATCTGTATATTGAGTTAGGGGGTTGAAGATTGGTACGTACATTGAGTTTATGTGGAATTAAAATCGTTTTTTAGTTTCATCTTTTTTTCTCAGCCGCGCTGCATTTCGTGGTGACCATCGTTAAGCGATGCACTTCGAGAATTTTTTTTTCACATCATAGGGTTACATTTTTTACTTGGATTATGTTGATGTTGAGGTACGTTACTTCGTTGGTTTGAACTTTTTTCCTTAACCACGATGCAGGTCGCATTTTTTTTAATGAAATAAATTATTTTTTTTTCAATTCGATTTGCTATTTAAGCGTGATTTTTCACAATATAATTCAATCCGATGCATTTCGCGCTAAAAATACGACCTTAGTGATGGAGCTCTGCTGCTCACGCCTTTTTCATATAAAGGACCCCGCACGGGAACCCATATGAAATGGTTCTCGTTGGAATTTCTTAATTTTTTTATATGTTTTTATATCCTTTGTTATCAATAAAATGTGAAGGTTTTGAACAGTTTCTATGTTTAGTTTCGGTTTTATGGATTTTTGAAATGTTGCGATTAAGCCATATGTGATAATGCTTTAAAAACTTTGTTAGTGTGAAATAATTTTTGTTATTATAACTTTGGGACCAACTGTAGATATTTCAAGAATAATATATATTTTTCATTCTTTTTTTAACAATTGCAGATCAGAAATGATTCTTTTCCCTTCAGGGCGACTCTAAAATAGTTACAAATTATGTTAAAAATTAATTTATATAACAGTATTTCCTAAACTTTTATTGGTATTATATTAAACACTTTTGAGAAAATCTGAATATTAAAGACGCTACTTTATTCATCATCCACCTGAATAGAAACCATAAAATTGTATTCTGATCCGACCTACATCGGTAAGCAAAACAGCTCAACATGACAGTTACAAAACTAGCGAAAATCGACTTCCTAGATTTTTCACCACATACCAGCTAAGAAAAGTATTGGTTGGCTCAGCGTTGCCAACGACAACAATAAATATGGCGATTGTTCATGAAAAAATGTCAACCAAATTGTACCTTTGTTTAGTTTTTAATTCAGCTTAAGCAATTTTTAATCATTAATTATTATTTAGTTCTACTTTTGTATTAAAAAAATGCCATTTAATAATAATAATAACCGTGTCAATTGTTATGTGTGTAATGTTTTATGTGAAGTAAGATTTACATCAAGATTGGTAAATACTGAAATCAATGAACACAAGAGGCAAATAGCTATTTTAAGAAGAGAAAACTTAAACCACCCTGCCTTGGAGTTTAACAACAATTCTCGAGTTTGTTTGAATTGTTCAAGATCTCTTAATGAAGAAATTGAAATGGTACAACAGGATTCGGAATGTTTAAAACTGAATATTTCAAAGCAATCAGCTAATGCGTCTTGTGTAATTTGCAATGAACAAAATCATTTAGGGCGAGTTTCAACAAGCTTTATTACTGACATTTTTATAAAAAGCAATATTTATGTTCCGGAAGTAGTGCGTGTTTGCTCACGACATTTGGACGAAAACGGCCTTTTACTGCCAGAACTATAGATACCTTCAGTACTTAGATAATTCCTTATGTTTTCTCAAAAGAGTTTGATATAATACCAATAAAACTTTTAAGAAAATATTTAATTGTTGAAAAACTCTGTGATTATTTCAGTGCCACCCTGTAGGTACTGATCTGAAATTGTTGGGAAAATGATAAAATATATATATTCTCTGGAAACTGTTCACATGATTTTTCTCAAAAATATTATAATAAATTAATTGCAAATGGAAAAATACTTTTAAACAATTATCGCAATTGGCTTAATCGCAATATTTCAAAAATTCATAAAATCGAAACTAGACATAGAAACTGTTTGAAACTTTCACATGTTGGTGATAACAAAGGATATAAAAACATATAAAAAAATTAAGAAATTCCAACGAGAACCATTTTATATGGGTTCCCGTGCGGGGTCCTTTAAGAGTACGCTTTTTATTACCTTATTTAATTCAATATTATTACTCATTTAATTCAATTATTAGTTCATTTCATAGAAATACATAATCGCATTTTACCCGATTATATGTTCTCGAAGAATATTAGAAATAATTATGAGTACATTTTAGTTCGAGCTGAAAGACTCACTAATCAAATGTTATTATCTCTTATTATAGCTTACAATTAAGAACACAATGAAAAAGGAGAGAAATCATTTTTGTCGTTTAATACAGTACGTTTATGAATGTAACACAATATTAACTTTCAAGGTAGACTTTCGACAATTTAAGTTTTAATTTTAGTGTTTTACTGTTTTATTTGTTTTAAATTCTAGCTTCTATAAATCATTTTCACTATTGAAAAGACTGGTATTTCAATTTTAGAAAAATTTCATTCTTTGAAATATTTAGAAATTTATATATATATATATATATATATATATATATATATAAATATAAATATATATATATATATATATATATATATATATATATATAGATATATATATATATATATATATATATATATATATATATATATATATAATCTCTTGATAATTATTACCAGTAACAGGCTTGTTGAATTTTAAAAAACTCGATTTTATTAAAAAGTTGACGTTTCGCCACGACATTCGTGGCTTTATTATAAAGCCACGAAACGTCAACTTTTTAATAAAATCGAGTTTTTTAAGATTCAACAAGCCTGTTATTGCTAATATTTATCAATAGATTAGAAATAGATCACAGGCAATAACAATTATAATAAATAATTATAAATAAATATATATATATATATATATATATATATATATATAAATATATATAATATATATATATATATATATATATATATATATATATATATATATATATATATATATATATATATATATATATATATAAATATATATATATATATATATATATATATATATATATATATATATATATAAATATATAAATATATATATATATATATATATATATATATATATATATATATATATATATATATATATATATATATATATAGGCTTGCCATACGTCCCGGTTTGGCCGGGACAGTCCCGGTATCTTGCTCTTGTCTAGTGATGCCGCCGAGACGAGAGATTCTCGTCTCTCGTCTCGTCTCGTCTCGTCTCGAAGAGACGAGAGAGATATTTTCTCTCGAAAAAAATTT